>JAURVB010005319.1:0-13583 GCA_033002965.1 Piper betle
CCAGATACATTGGAATTTGCCTAAGGGTAATGCTTTACGATCACTACATCTAGCTGAAAATGCTCTATCCGGAAAGTTCCCTGCATGGTTGGAAAATAGTACTCATTTGGAGGTCCTTGTGCTATCACAAAATAAATTCTCTGGTAAGATTCCACAATGGATTAGTGAAAGCTCTGCATCACTCAAAATATTGGACTTGAGATCCAACAGGTTCACAGGCCAAATTCCTTGGCAACAATGTTATTTATCCTCTTTGCAAGTTCTGAATGTAGCTGGTAATTACTTGAATGGTTCCAACCCCAAGAGTTTTGGTCATTTCAAAGCAATGAAGGAGAAGCATGCCTTTATTGAATGGCTTCCCATGAATGATGGATACTATAAGGACAAGTTGACATTCAAATTATATGTGGCTTGTATTTGATTTAAAAAATTATATTGGGAATGATGACCACGACATGTAGGTTGTACTTTGGTTTGCTGCTTTAGTATTCCTATGGCAAATCATAAACCCAATTTAATGCTTTATTCAATAATAATATATCAAGATTTGCTTTCTTGTCTTTTAGGTCCATGCACAATATTTTAGTGACATATAATCTGATTACCTTGTAATGTACCCCCTATGAACTATATCTAACTGTATGATTGTGTTTGCTTTGCAATCTTGATTCTGATGGCAGTTTTTTTTAAACTTAGATCATTCTCGGTACCTTGTCCAACAATCGAGTAGAGACCAATCCAGTCGTTCTCCTCCTCAACAAGATGTTCCTCAATAATATTTTGCAACTCCTGATTCCAATAGTCATAATAATCTACTTGGGGGTCGTCCACAGTACGTCACATGATGACGACCCCTCTAGTCCCGCAAGCTGTAAAGGCTGGAAAAAGCCTCCTGATGACCATTCTACAGAAAGCCAGGGCAGAGATGGCTGTTGCCGCCATCGTCAGCAGCATCTGACGCTGCTGTCATGCTACCCACCCGCAACTACCTGCTGCAACGCCTCCACCTGCAGCTCCTCCTACTCCTGGACTGTTGCGAAGAATCATTGAGGAAGCGCGGCCGCAACCATCCAAAGCTGGTGTCGTCCTGCCCACCCGCAACTTCCTCCAACAACTCCTCCACCACCCACCACTCTTCCTCCTACTACCGCCTGCGTTTAAAAATATTTCTTCTTAGATATGTATAAAATAAAATATAAAAAACTTTTTCCTCTTTATTTTAAATATAACAATAATGTGATTTATTTTTTTCGGAAAAATTATATATATATATATATATATATATATATATCTTTATCTGTCTAGTAACCTATCTATCATAAAGAATACAATTTCGATAAAGCTTTGAATTATATGGTTCATCATCAAACAACATCCATAAACAAATAGAACAAGGGAACGGAAAACTGCAACGTGTGTGACTTTATCAGTTAAGCAATCAAGAAAATAATGAACCAAACAATTACACATCTCACATCAAATTGAAGGTATCAAATTGAATCATCCTACTTTCACAGGTACAGCAATCGTATTTCCCCATCATCCATCGCTAATCTTTTGAGGGCTTAATATTGTTATGCATCAACTGAAAAACAAGGCCAGAAAAATATCTAAAATAATGGCAGCAAAAATGTAAATGGGTTCATACATAATAATTGTGGTGACATACTAACTCTTCATCCTCGTTTGTACAAGAGACAGAACACCTTGGGCAATCATGTGGATGCATCTGGCCTGATAGCTTTCATAGCCATCTCAGACATCTCTGCCAATATACTCGTATGTCCTGGAAAAAGAACTATCCAGTTGTACCTGTCTGACTCTAAATTTAAGAGAAAATTTATGAGCTTGTCTATCTTCATTGTAAGGATGTTACGTATACATCTTTAAAGTCAATAGTTAATCTGGCTAACAAGTGAACCTGCAGAAGATTACAATGACTTTTTTAAAAAAAATTTATCGTAACATATAGCTAACTGGATAGTTTGATAAGGAATGGAGGTTGGAAAATAACAGAATTAAAAATCTCTTCATTGATTCACGATTAGTAGAAATGTTTGTCATCACATGGTCGTTCTTAGATTGATGATCTTGAGCAACATTAGGAGATGGAATCTAGAACATAGGAATCAGAGTAAGATGTTCAAAATGTAAGACAAATTGAAAGATGCAGCCAATAAAGAGTATTTATTTATCCATGGCAGATCTCAATATTAAATTTTATTGAAAGAGCTGGACTAGTCATTCTATATTTATTTCCTTCTTAATACATATCCACTTTTACTTATATACTACCATATTGACATCGTAGATCCGTAATGGTAATGCACAAACTATATGCTTTTAAAGAGAAAACATATGGATGTGGAGTTGGAATGAACAAAGAGAGAAATAGAGAGATATCTGACACAAACTATATATTTACACAGCAAAATAAAATTGTTCAATTCATATTTGTAATTTATAACAGATGGAATTATCAAAAAGAAGAAAAAAGTAAAAAAGAAAAAGAAAAGTAATTTATCAGAAAGGAAAGTGGCTCGCCTAAATAAGCTTTTAAACACATTTAATGATGTTAAAAAATAGGAGCCCAACAAAAAGCTAGAATTCCAAACACTAAAAGAGCCGCACAAATTAGTTAGTAAGTCCTAACATTAGTGTCCCTACACGCAATGTAGAACAAGCTTCAACCAATATAAATCAATCACCTGCTTCAAAATATTACCCCGCGTCCATACCGATCTCATAGGAACTACATTAAGTATAAAATTTCACCTCGGCTCATTCTAGGGCTTTGAGTAAGCTATCAGCACTACACACAACAGATGATATGAGAAGATATTATTTCTAATAACTACCACATAATTAGTTATAGTATTATAGTGTTATTCATCACTTTGCGCAAACATGAAAAGTTAATAAATGTAACATTCACTTCTCTATCTCCATAAGACCAATCCCATATATATAAATTAAAATGGAACAATTGTAGGCAGAGAATATATAAAAGTATTTTAAACTAAAATCTTGTAACACCTCAAACACATCAGGGTAAGAGATGAAATATTAAGACTTAACACATGTGAAGAGATTTCATATAAAATAAACATCATGCAACTAACTTTTATCACCTGTCTTTACTCTTGCCACATTTAATATGCATCTTCAGCCTCTCTCCCTTGCGTTCAAGGATGTCATAGCCCATCTCTTCACTATATAATTATTATCTCAAGTGACACGTGGCAGACCCCACAGTATGTCACATGAGCTACCTCTAAACTCATAGCCACACCTGCTTCTCAACAAAAGCTGATTTAATGATGGCACCATCATAGTTCTGGAAAGAGTCATGGCCACCTTGGTGGCTGTGATTCTAAATTTCAGCTGGAAGAAAACTTGTGAAGCAGAGCTTAGTTCTTTTCTTTCCAGAACACTATTAAGGCACCTTCTCTAAATCAACTTTTGTTGACAAACGCAAGTGGCTATGCACTCAGAGTTTGCTAATGCGACAGAGCATGGGGTCTGATGCATCCCTGGAGATAGTAAGCATACAATGGAAATAGCTATCTAACGTATCATGGGATCGTTGAGCACAATGAAGAGAGGAAGTGCCTAATGTATGTGGCGGGAAACAAGGTCGGTTGTGAGTGTGAACTGTATGGTGCCTACTTGATCAAGTAAATCCTTAGGTTATGCCTTTTGACTATTTATAAGATAGGAGGTCAAAGGTTATTTAACAGACATAGGAGGTCAAAGGTTATTTAATAGACTAGTAAATCAAACCATACAAGTAGTGAGCAGGCTTAGAAGTTTGTGTATACGTTCTTAATTTTCAACATTGACCAAAGTTAAGCTCGAGGAAGTTAAGCGAATGTGTAAATTAAGTGTATAAATGAGTAAATAAAACCACACAATAAAGAGGCAATAATACAGGACACAAACAATTTTTGAAGAGGTTCCGAACATGGTACGACCTCTCTTCTGGCCCACCAAGTCCTTTGGTTAGGTAGGTTTTCGTAGCTTCCCTATGAGAACCAAACTTGTAAACCTTACAAGTCACTCAAGACCACCTTTATAAGCACCAAGTGTCAAGCAATCTTGCACTTACAAACCCTCCTTCTATAAGCACCAAGGAAGGTTGCACTCAAACACCGTTGGAGCATTGAACAAGCCTTCTTTCTCCAACGCATCCTAAGGCCCTTTGCAGGTAGGGGTGTAAATGAGCCAAACCAAGTCGAGCACCACTTTGTTCATATTCAGCTTGTTTTAAACTAGCGTGCTCAAGCTTGGTTCATTATCAGGTTATATATTTCGAGCTGAGCTTAAGCTGAACACTTACTTATTCAAGCTTGATTTATGTTTGATTATGGTATGAGTCGAGTCGAGCTGAGCCGAGCCGAGTAAAACAACTTGGCTTGATTATACCCTGATAAATATCAAGTATCTAACATTTAGTACTAACAAATAAATAGTTCTAATTATCCATTAATAAGTAGTTTGTAACTCCTAAATGTCTCAATTATAACTAACTAATTAAATAAGTAACTAATTACTATGAGTATGACCAGTTTATAGTCATAATTTAGTCTTAGTAAATGTTATAAGTTATATTTGATATATTTTACAACGGGGAAATAATAATTTGGGGTATGCATTATGTATTGCTACTACTAACTAAGCTAAATAGTTAACAATTAAGTACCATATTAAGTGCTAATAATATTTTGTGCAAGTACTTGATGAGGGTATAAGAGTTATTTACTCATATTAAAAACTTGATACAAAAAAAATTATATGAGTTGAGTCGAGCTGAGTATTTTTTCGAGTTCGAACACATTGAGCTCGAGTTTCGAGCTGAGCCGAGCCAAGCCAAACACTCCTTAGTTCAATCTCTGTTCATTGTTGAACGAGCAATCTATTTAGAGCTGAGTATTTTTTCGAGCACAAAATTAATGAGCACGAGTTCAAGCCAAATCGAACTAAACACAAATGCTTGCTAGTGAGCTTGGCTTGTTTACATCCCTATTTGGAAGCCACAAGCCTTCCTCACAACCACTTCCCAAAGTGCCAAGGAATCTATCACCGTGCTCCAAACTCGCTTGGAGCCACCACCTTGATGCTTAGCTCCTGTCACAAGCACACACCTTGAGCCAAGGGAGTCTCCTCTTAGTAGAACCTTTTCTCTAAAGGCCTAGGCTCTCTTACACACTCTCAACACCTTGAGAATTTACAAACACGCTCAACAACTTGATCATCACCTCACATACATGAATTTATCTATTGTTTACACATTAATCACCTACGAATACAAGCTAAGGATATACCATTCCATACACAAGCTTCAGCTTCCTAATTCAGACCAAAAGATTCTAAAGCTCAATTCATTGCCACTGGGTTACCAAAACCCGTCTCCATGGCCCTATTTATTGGATACACAAGACTGTCAACCAAATAGAGCCATTGGGACAAAATTCTCACACTTTTTGCATCTTCTAATGGCTAGTTTGTGCTGAAATCCATATTGTTCGGCTATCGAACGATTGACTAATTGTCAATTAATCAATTCCTTTAAGTTTTGGCCAAGTTGGACTTTTCAACTTTGGCTACCAATCTATTGGCCCATCGTCTGACCGAACCTCTTCTGAGCATATCCGGTTCAGCTGTACTCTACAATAGGTTGACAAAGTTCCATTGAAGGCCCCTTATGCCCATCGTCTGACCGATTATCTAGCCAAACTCTGACTTTGTCTTTGGCTGCCAATCATCTAATCGAACATCTAGTCATTAGTTTTCCTTCTTTGGATTTGTTTTCCTTCTTTGGCTTTGTTTCTATTCCTCTGTTTTCGCTGTTGTGTGTATAATCGATGGTCTAACCAAACTTTAGCCGAAGTGTGATTATTTTCAACACTTCAAACCATTCTTCAATACACTTGGTTTGCTTTGGTAGTGTCGACTTTTTTTCATTTGGAGTCTTCATAAACTTGATTATTTTATGATGAATGAACTCTAATGGTTGTGCTTATAGAACTTGCAATGTTATCTCATCTGCACACCTTTTCTTGAAAACAACTCCCATGTTGATGTGAGCTCTCTAACAAGTTGGTGTCAATCCTATTGACGCATTCCTTAAGCTTTCCATATTGATCTTCCACTATTTAAATCTTCAAGTTCGTCCCTTATCATCCATACTTCTTCATTGCTACAAATCTACACAAGAGAGTAGTCCAATAAATAATGCAAGATGTCATACAATGGAATGCACATGCCAATGATAATCATGTCATGTAACCCATGCCCAACTAGTACCTACATGAATTAGTCAATCTCACTTAATTTAACATTACAATTCAAACTAATGAGATAATTAAACACTAAGTACCCATATCTTCTCCCACATATGAGCATCCAGCCTAGACATGTACCTTTTACATATATTAACTCTCCCCCTATGTCATTTCAATAAGCAAACTATTTCAAGGGAAGGGATACAAAACACATATCTAGTTTCCTCATGCACTGCACCATGATCATGCATCCTTAATAAATTGAACCAATTAACCTCAAATGATAATCATTAAAATACATATTCATTTGGTATTTTGGTCATGAACCATAAAATATGCTCCATGTTGTGTCTCAGATGAATTTGGGCAAGTGGATTTGAATCATATCATAAATGTTTTTGGATTCGGACATGTTGTCATGAACATGAAGTCATTGAAGTTGGTATTGGTCTTGATGTCTCGGGCTTGGACTTAGACACAAGCTAACAGTTTGACGAACCTTGAAGGTCAGAATGTATAGGTGGAGACTAAAGCTTTGGGCTTCTTTGAATTTTAATTTGATCTTGAGAGGGAAATTAGAGTTGGAGTTTGAAGGATCTTTTCTAACATTAATTATTCAAGTTGTTGGGTGTTGGATAAGCTATTGACTTTCTTGATATAAAAAGTGGAAGCTTGTTGATAGCATAAGCCTTTGGTGAGAGCCGTTGTTGATTAAAGCTAAACATTCAAGAATGGCTGAAGTGTTCTAAGTGGTAAATTTTAGGTTATTGTTGTGAGCTACAATAGGAAAAAGCTTCAGATAAATTTCATCAACTATCAACTACAAATTTGAAGAGATTATGTGCTACTTGGTGTATATCTTGTAATCTCTTAAGTGATTATAAAAGAACATACCGAGAAAATGCAACTTTAAAGACTTCATGTTTTATTTTTTTAAAAGTTCTCCAAGCATTATCCTTATAGTATTTTTTCAATATATTAAAAAAAGTTGTGTTTGGCATTAAATATTTATTGATATTTGTATTTCAAATTACTTTATATTTTAAATTACTAATTTTTGGTTGTTGTTATCTTCATATATTATTAATTAATATAAACCATACTGCACATTGAAAACAATACAAATTTAAGTTATAATTTTAACTAATCACATAGCATTTACATGTAAAATTGGTGACTAAAAGTTGAAAGCCGGTTAAAATTTTGTATCTTTCTAGCATCAGACAATTTACATTTGACATGTAATGTAAATATCAACTTGATAAAATGATGTTTGTTAAAAAATTTCAACTAAAAATTAGAAAATATGTTTTACTAAATTTTCAAATTGTAAAATTTTTTATATTTAGTTATCATGCTTTATTTAAGAAAAAATATTTTGTATGTCTTTAAATGTTATATATTTTTTAATTTTTAATTTTAAATATTTTTTAATTTGACAACATGGTCAGCTAGTTGCGTGGGTCTAAGCTATTTTATACATAAATAAAGATAAACAAGTCTCTTTATATTAACAAGTCACTTTATTATATAGGTGCAAAAAGTCCCTTTATTATTTTATTATATCTAAAAAAGAAGCAAAACCTTTTTTTAAAAAAAAGTCTGAAAAATGCCGCCGGTAGGTGGAGGGCGGGCTGGATGGCTGGTAGCAGCAGGTTGAGGGAAGGGATTTTGGTTGTTGTAAAGAGATCATAAATTCTGAACGAGTTTATACCAATCTTATCGCATGCAGCGGATGGCCTTATTTTCCTGGTGCCTTACAAGATTATTTTGGAGCCTTTTTACTTCCACTTTTTTCTTGATTTGTATTTTAATTTTGTCAAGGAACAACTGTTAGAAAATGAAGCTGATTAGCTTGTTATGGTCTTGCCTTGTGCCGATTAGCAACTATGCAGAATTTTATTTTCCTACTGATTCTATTTGAACTAATATATTTTAGGTTAAGGCTTCCTACCGGCTATTTATTCACAGTTATTTGAGTTCAACACTATTTGAGCTATAAGTCGTATCTAATGTGTTCAGTTTTACTATTTGTTTTAGAAAATGAATTATTCAGGCATCTTACTAGAATTAGAATTTTTCTATGTTGTTGGTAGCTACATGGTTTAGTTTACCTACTTGAGAATTCCTCAATGCTACCTTATATTATTTTCTCAATACTACAACTACGATATCTACAATTTATAAGAAAGGGTTAAAAGGTATTTACAAATGAGTAGAGTGTTTTTGCTGTTTTACTTTTTGTGTGAATATCAGCTTAGTGGCATTTTCTTGGAAATTTTTTTAGTTGCATTTTCTTGAATTTTTTTACTTAACCCTAATTTCTTGCTAGTATCTTAGCAGATTGACAAGAAATTAGTGAGTTTATAAAATGAAGGTGATGATGTATGACCCCTTGAACTTCGTCAATAACTAATCTTTATATATTAGTCAATGTAATTGGTTTTGCCACAACTATACCAACCATGTCTTCATTAAAGTAATTTAAGTTTACATGAATAAAAATTATATCTATAAAAAGAACATGGATGCATGACAATAATATTCCAACTTCTATATAGAAGGGTATAAGCTTTCCTTTCTGTCTCTTGATATGTATAAAAAAGAAGTTAACTCAATTTCTGTAGCCCAATTTATTTCACAGAGGAGATATGATATGAAACTTATGATAATGTCAAAATAATTAATTTAATTTTTACCTATATTTTATTATTTTTCTAGAGTAAAATTGATCCCATGAACAATGTCACTATCTTTGATTTTAAGCTTCGTATACAGTTCAACTCGATAATTTAAATAAAAAAAATTAAGTGCTTTTATTACATGAAATTTATCATTGCTAATTAGATAATCGTAAAGCCTCGACCCAAAGACTGATAATTTGTTCTTGTTATTGAAAAGAGAACTAAAAATCACACTCCAATGGAACGTGGGAAATTATTTGACCAAATAATGCACCGCAAAATTTTTAAAAAAAGTATTATAATTTTCTCCTTATTTTATTAAAATTCATATTTAATTTTTAAGTCTTTCCCTAAATCATATTATTGTAATTTATCTTATTACTTAATAGCGAGGGCTTATGTATAAAAATAGAAGTGGTGCTGCATCATTAAAACTATTTTTTGTTAGCCAAAGTTTAATCTAATTTTTACCTATATTTTATTATTTTCTCGACTAAATTTGGTCTCATTAACAATTTGCCTCTCTCTGCTTTTTTTTTTTTTGGAACAAGTAAGAAGTACATTCAATTCATTGGAATTCAGGCCATAATTGTCCATTGATCTATTAAACGAGTTCAATCAAAGCTATATCCAGTCAGTTTGGATTTTTGGATTCGGATCAGATACCTATATAGCTATATTCAATCCATATTTGACCCAACCCATCCCTATCCGACCCCATGGCTTTATTATTAAGTCTTTGAACGAGATAACTAAAATCTTCTTTCTTCTTTAACCAAACCAAATGAAAACTCGTAAATACAAATTACCAAAAACCATGTGATTCATTTTCAGACTCCTATATAGACTCACAAAGTATTGCCCGACTTGACCCACAAAGTCCAGCACAAGCAATTATATGTCTCTCTTTAATACTTCCCAACACGGATTGAGCACTGATCTAGATGCATATAAAAACACACACACAAACGGTCTGCCACGTGTCACTTGAGACAAAAGTTAAACGATAATAATAGTGAACAGGCAAGCTATGAGAGCCTTGAATGCAAGGGACAGAAGGTGAAGATGCACATTAAATGTGGCAGGAGAGAAAACGGGTGATAAAAGTTAGTTCTATGATGTTTATTTATACCTTCTTTTTGTATTTCCTGCCTACAATTGTTCCATTTTAATTTATATATACATGATTGGTGTTATGGAGATAGAGAAGTGAATGTGACATATATTAACTTTTCATAGTTGCGCAAAGTGATTATATGTAAACTAACCTCATGAAGATAACAGGAATCAAATGCAATATCTGTATAATAACAACCGGGAAGTAAATGTAACATTCATACAATAATAAGAATTTTATATGTAATATTGGTGTCCGCTTCAATAGAATCTCGTAATCAGCAACTACATCAAAAGAATCACAATCTGTAAAAAGGTATATTCTATTAGTGTTTCATATGTACAAGCATAGTATATATAGGCAATGTTAGTCTATGTGTTCATTGTGCAGGTTAATACAATCACATTAATTAACCTCAATTGAACAACCAAATCACCGGGAAAAAAATTGTCACTGAAGTGGGCATGGGGACGGTGAGGTCGGAGCATGGTAAAATATTACAAAGCTTATGTTATGGGACATGGGTTTATAGTGTTTCTGATCTCAGTCTCACAATGAGATTGACATTGGGTAGTGAAAATTATATGAAATGGGTTGTAAGCCTCTTAAAATTACTAGTCATTTTGAGATGTACTCAAAGCCTATAATATTCCATACTTTAAAATATCATGACTTAAGATGATCTTGCCATGGGGCCCCTTTGCTTGCGATGTAGCTAATCCTAGATCCAATTTTCAGCATAAAGTTTCATGAGGGTTTTGTTAGTATCTATTTCATTAAAAAATTTGCTTAATCATTCTGATGCATAAAGGAAATAGTGTACTCCCAATGTATGCTGAGAGAATAAGTAATGACAACAAACCACGAATTCACCATCAGCAACAATGAGTCACCAGAAGTGAATATGACAAGAGGAATTAAGTCGTGCTTGTTCTGCCACTATTGAGGTACTTCGTTGTGTCTTCTGCTGAGGAGCAGGACTTCGTTACGTGTCTTACACCTAAAGGGAATAATTTTTGGGTGTGGTTCCTCTGTGTAAATTTAAGTAGTAGCACTTTTTTCTTGATATAGAGTTGCTATAGAAATTGTTCTTCCCGATTAGTTGATGGATAAATTAGAAAGGTGTGGAAGAGTTCGAGCAAAAGATTGCCTTGGGGGAGTTGGGTTACCCTTTATGTTACTCATATCCGGCACTATTTATGTTACTCCTATCCAACACTATTTGTTGTTTATGCAGTTTCACTTTTACTTTGTACAACCATTAATGTAAAATAGAATACATGCCTGGAAGGGAAAAAACACAACACTGGAGTCACCTTGCAACCGGTGAAAGGAGGTTACCAACTTTAGAGCTACGGTGGTCTGCCTACCTTTCCAGTGGTTCGCCTCGGAGGGCTTCCTTTTAACTGTACGAACATTGACATCTTCAAGTTCTTCGCTAGTCTAGATGTTGTGGACGTCTTACTTGCAAAACACAATGGCCGCTTCCAGATTTAGGCTATATCCAAAAAGGTAGCCACTAACGTAGCTCACATCTTAGTATTTATCAAGATCACATCTCATCTCTATTTTAGACGTGAGACTATTCTCTTCGTTTTTCACATAATGGATAGAACATGAAACACAACGAAATTATAATGATCTAATAACTGCTTGATGTAAATTTGTTAGGATTGGCTAGAGTATAGATACAATTTTGTATCTTTTCTCTTTGCTTTTTACTCATTATCACATAAATAGTAAGTAGAAAAGGATAACTTGAGAAAAATGGGTTCCCCAGATTCTTATGCACTGAAAGAAAGGATATCTTAGATGATGAAGTCAGCTATCAAATAGTAGTGGGATAGTACACAACAAGTATGACATGAAGCAAAGAGTTTAGTTTTTTCTTTCCAGGACACTATTAGGGCACCTTCTCCAAATCAACTTTTGTTGACAAATGCGATTGGCTGTGAGCTCAGAGTTAGCTAATGCGATAGAGCATGCTGGAGATAGTAAGCATACAAGGGAAATAGGTATCAAACGTATCTTGGGATCGTTGAGCACAATGAAGAGAGGAAGTGCCTAATGTATGTGATGGGAGACAAGGTAGGCTGTGAGTGTGAACAGTATGGTGTCTACTTGATCTACTAAATCCTTAGGTTATGCCATTCGACTATTTACAAGATACGAGGTCAAAGGTTGTTTAATAGACATTGGAGTTCAAAGGTTATTTAATAGACTTGTAAATTATTGTAACTTAAAAGGTAGCTTTCCGTTTTATTTAGTGAAGTTTTATTCTTGTGGAGATAGGTTGTATAGATGATTTATATATATGTAGCTTGATGTAATGTAAATACACTATTGTTATTGAATACAACGAACTCTTTGCTTCATGCCATACTTGTCGTGTGCTATCCCACTACTATTTGTTAGCTGTACTAATCATCTAAAATATCCTTTCTTTCAGTGCATAAGAATCTGGGTTAATCCTTTTCTACTTTCTATTTTTTTATAATCAGTAAAAAGCAAAGAGTAAAGATTCAAAATTGTATCTATACTCTAGCCAATTCTTACAAGTTTACATCAAGTTGTTATTGGGTCATTATAATTTTGTGGTGTTTTATGTTCTATCCACTATTGTCATCGCCACCACCCCACCTTCACCCTGATCACTACAAGGGCATTGACCAGGTCATTGACCAGTGCACTTATAGTCACTCTGGCGCAACAAGTGACATATTGGGTTCCGATGTTGATTTTATAAACTCGAGGTTGCAATATGAAGAAATTAGTAGCTAGTTGATTCAACCGATGATATGAGAAGATATTATTTGCATTTCTTTATAAACATTTGTACTGTCTATTTATGGTTCAAGTAAGAAACTCGCCATGTAAGTTGGGAGCCATACATCAAATGGGAAATTCATCATGTTGGCCATCAGCACAACCACGAGTAAGAAACTTGCCATTTTGGTTATTGGCTTTTCTTTGACTATTATAGTGGCTGTAAATCTAATCAATACAACAATATTTGATTCTGCACTATGTTTGCTTGTGTATGTTAGAATTCCTATGCCCACATGGCATTAGTAGTACAGTTAGCTTCAGTTTAGTTGCATAACATTCTGATTCATATTTGTGGAGAATGAGTTCAGTTGAGCCTTAGCCTCAGTCGCAGTATGATTATGTCAATTCGCCATCATTAGAGCAACCCATGATTGTGCCCAGTATGGCCCTAAGCCCTTAGTTTAGCAAACCATTAGGTGCCAAAATTTTAACAATGAGGGAAGCCATATTTTTTTATACATGTTTGTCCAGTGTAACATTGTGGCCTTTGCAAACGAGCATCGTCGTGTTGCCATATCATTTGCTTCATTGAAAGTTTTTCTTAGTGTTTTGACCTTTGCAAGCCATGAAGGTGCCTATGCAGAAGTGCTAATAATAAATACTGAAGGAAACGGGTGAAACCCCAATTTGAAATACAAATATCAATAAATATTTAATGCCAAACACAAC
>JAURVB010005322.1:0-14002 GCA_033002965.1 Piper betle
AACACAGCGTCCAAATGGCATGCTCTATAACTAATAACCCACCCGAATATAATCCAACGCGTCCCTAATTCGTCATTCGGCCCTAAAACTATTTCTACGATCAAACATATAAAAAGAAAAAAATACTGCATACTTTCATATATTCAGATAACTCGTATCTCACCATCTTCTCGACGTTATCATCATATATTCAGGTACACCTGACTCTCATCGCTCATAACTCACGGCTGGTCTCGACTCAGCACGCGATTCATGAAACCGACTCGACTCGAACCAACGATCGAACCGACTGGTTCGGTAACGTAAAACCCTGACTCGAATCACGGGTTTTACATTATCTCCCAATTCATTTGAGATTTGTGCCGACATAGGTTACCAGCTTGTGAAAATATAGCATTTCAAATAATTATACGGACAATACACTAATCGACCACCCCAAGCCGGGATCCACACATGTGAATCGACCATACACTAATCGACGAAGAGAGTAGGATCATCTTCCGACATCAGAATGACCGTCGCCACTGATTCCGAAGCAGAAGCTTTACACACGCTTGCCCATCTTGCCGATCAGGGGAACTCGTCGGCCATGGTTCTCAGTTGTGTAGAAATTAATTTGTTTCTTATTGCTTTAAAACCTTAATTCTCACGATTATCATTTAAGATTAATGTACTTTTTAAAACAATTTATAACATTAAAATCAACTGTTATTAAACAGATCATGATATCCAGCAACAACAACAAATAAATTAACATTGATGTCTAAACATGAACTCTACGTGCTTGCCAATGGAAGAAAGAAAAAGAAAAAGAAGATAGGGAAAATACCCAAAACAAAAGGAGGATGCTCGCTCTAACAAGGAAGAGGAGAAGAAAATGCGAATGAAGGAGGGCGGAGGGGCGTCCTATATAAAATAAAATAAAATGATGGCTAGGGTATGTAAAACACTGTATTTCACTTAACCGGGTAATCGGGTAAATAATAAAATGGGTAATAATTAACCGGGTAGAATTAACCAGGTATATAATCTAACACGTTCAGTCCTTCTCGGACCGCGTCCTTGTCCATTTTCTTCTTTTTTCCCCACATACAATGCGGGCTGACGCAATAACCCCAACTTCTCATGAATAATTCTCCACAATCGCTGATGTCCCCAATAACACCATCACAGCATTCTCAACCTCCTTCACTTTCTTCTCAAAAACAACAACCAGATTTAATCCAAATGTTCAATTCTATGCAACAAAGCGCATGCATCAATTCATGCAGAATCAACAACAACAACAACAACAGTTTATGCAACAAGTTATGGTGCAACTTAAACAAGGAACCATGTGAGCCTGACCCAAGGGTGTACTTCCTAGCCAACCAGAACAACCAAGGAATGGTGGTCAAGAGCATTGCCAAAGCTGTAACAACCACGGAGTGGTATTACTTTACAAGAACCTAGTTCAGCCCAATGAAGTTAAGGAAAAGATGAAAAACCAAACAACGAACATGAACCCAAGACATTGGTTAGACTTACTCGGAAGCAAAAGGGAAAGAGAAAGATGAGGTACTTATCGATGAGGTTGCAAAAAAGGTACCATTTCCTTCCAGATTGAGGAAACAAAGTGAGGAAAAATATTTCAAAAATTTCTTGATATATTTAAGAAGTTACAAATTAACATACCTTTTGCTTAAGCACCTGAACAGATGCCTAGTTATGTTAAATACTTGAAGGATATTCCAGCAAAGAAAAGGAGAGTAGATGACAACAATGAAGTTGTGGCTATGACAGAGGAATGTAGTGTTGTCCTCAAAGAAAAACTACGTCCTAAGATAAAAGACCAGGAAAATTTGTGATTCCATGTTCAACTGGAGGAAATATTCATTGTAATGCTTTATGTGACTTAGGTTCTAGCATTAATCTTATGCCTTTTTTTGTATTCAAAAGGTTAGGAGTGGGGGTATTGCTCATCCAAAAACTCGTGATTCGAGTTGGGGTTTTATATTGAGAACCGGTCGGGTCGACCGTTATTTTTTTCGAGTCGAGTCAGTTTCAGGACACGTGTACCGAGCCGATGCCGGTCGCGTGTATGAGCTATGAGGGTCATGCGTACCCAAGTATATGATGATAACGTCATGAACACAGCAGAACAGAATGAGTTATCAGAATATATGAGAGTATGCCAGTCATTTGTATTTTATTTTTATATATAGTGGATCGTAGAATTAGTTTTAGGCCGTTTACCGCGTTAGGACGCGTTACGGGCAGTTTGGGTGGGTTGATAGTTCTAGAGCATATCATTATGATGTTGTGGTGTTTGTTTGATTTTACGGGATTTTCCCGATTTTTATGAATTTTTTAGGATTTAATATGACTTAGTTATTATTCTTGACTCGAGCGGAGACGAGTCAAGTCTTATTTACGAGTTTGCCACCAAGTTGTTCACCCCGACCTTCTCTTCTTCCTCGCCCAAACCCCTGCCCACGACGCCAGCCCCTGTTGCAGCGTCGCGCCGCCGCTGTGACGCCGCCCGCCGTCGATCGTCAGTGCGAGCCCCGCCTCTGGCGTCTGCCGTGCCGCCCTGACCAGTTCCGGCCACCATTGGGCCGCCGTGACGCCGGATCGCCTTGCCTAGCGCCGCGGCCACGTGTTGGACTTCGCGTCGCCGATCGCGCCGCCGGCGACCATCACCGCCACGATCGGTGGGCCTCATAACCTACGGCACCTGTGACCACCATCGCCGTAGGCCCTATGCATATGCCATTTTCCGGCGACCACCGCCTCGGCCGACCATGTCGACGTCGTGGATGTGTCAGGGCTCGCCGAGCCGGTTCCAATGGTACCCTATATGACCCCTATCCAGCTAGTAGACACCGCCGGCAATTGTCGTCGGAAAACCACCGGAAGGGTGCCAGAAAACCACTGAAACCTGCCGGAAAACCGCCGACCCGCCCGGAAACCGGATTCGCTGAAATTCGCCGGATCTTCCGCGGAGCTCATCTAGTCGATCCCAATCGAACTTCGGACGCTGATGAGTGCCGAATTCGAGCTTCGAGACGCGCGATCGGAATCCCTAGCCGTCGTCGATCGCCGACGACGTGAGGTATAATTACCTCCGAATTTATAAGTTAAAGTTTGATGATTGTTAGCATAGCATGCTAGGGTTGATTTATTGATGTGATTAATACTTGATTAGAGATAAACGATGAGTTGCATGATGAGATTAAGGGTGTGAATGAAGAGTAAGTGATCTAATGAGGTAAATCGAGTCGGAACATGATAAGTGGCTACGATGTAACTTAGAAAAACACAATAAAATTGGTATGAATAGGATGAGTTAGAATTACTTTTATATTTATGATTATTTGATTGTTGATGTATGATGGATGATTATTATGTTGTGTGTTGATTATATGACAAGTTTGATGCATCATTTAGTTAGCGGGCGTTAGTGTTTAGTTTTGATGTGTAGGTACGGAGTAGGAGCTCGCCGCCTAGGCGCGATGACACGCTTGGAGCTTCTACCAGGTCCGTTTAGGACTCGTCTCTGTTTTACGTCTCTTCTATTGTATGTTTATCTTATTATTTGCAGGACGGGTTAAGTGGCGTTTTATTGGATCCCACTTAACTCGGGCCATTTAACCGAACAGTTTTCCGGATTAATAACCCCTCGAGGATGAGATCCCTCGAGGATGATTTCGAAAACAAGATCCACCACAAGTTGCCTTCGGGCCTATTATATGAATCCCTTCCCAGGCCTATATATATAGTTTTATCGAGTTTTCAGTGAGACGAGAGATGGAGAAACCGACTGCACGTACCATGCAGCGGATGCCGTGACAGTCAAAGCGGGCTCTGGATTAGTGCTAGCGGACTGTTCCATTCCCGAGGGATCCTGACAACTCCGCGTTTGAGTTCCTCACACCTGGAGAACGTGGAGGTTTACGGGTACTGTTTAGTACAGCGCATGTCCGGACTTGTGGTTCAAAGGGTACTAAAGGCGACTGCCTGAGAGTACTCGGCCTTCGTGCTCAAGGCCAGGAGAAATATGGAGGTAAGGAGAGGGCTTAGGATAAAGTTTTACGTGAAGTACTGAAAAAGAAGTGCTGAGAGTAGCACAGTACCAGCAGCAGATCAGTAAGTTCGGGATGCTACCGGGTCTGCAGCCCAGTGGCTCCTCAGTAGTGCCCTTCAGAGTGTTCACGTGGAGTATATGATGTTTTCTTTCATATGAGAGTTTGCTCTCATAGCCAGTTTGTTATAGTTATTTTATTTTCCGGACCAGTAACACTTGTTACTGACGTGTTTTTATACTATATGTAGGTAATAATCACGAGTTGGAGGAGCCAGCTTGGACGGAGGAGCATTGTTGTCGCTTGCACACATGTCAGTCGATAGAGTGGTTAATACTTTATTTATGATGCTATTATATTGTGAATGATGTGAAATGCTAAGGCATGATAGGATATGATTAAATGAAATGAGATGATGTTATGACATGATGAAAAGCTAAGACATGATGACAAGAGGTGAGATGTGATCAGAGTGTGCAGCAGAAGTGTGAGCCCAAGTTCTATAATGAATATACAGTATAATTAGATTGTGTGTGATTAAAATTGTTGATATATGCATATATATTAGTATGTATTGTTTTGACAGGGTGGACCCTAATTGCACTTTTAGGGGAAATTCTGTCCGTTTTATTTTAGAATTTTTATTGAGTTTGATCGTAATTGTATTGGTGTGTGCTTGAATTGCATGTCATTCATGTAGTACCATGTTAGGGTTTGTATATTCATCAATGCATTGCGAGTCATATCTTCATCTTAAGACGCCAAGATTGGATCTGCATGAGTTAGGTTCGGGTTAGCTGACCTAACCGGAGCCTGTAACATGCCGGTTCGGTTCACGAGCGTGAACCGGATTTGGGGTGTTACAAGATTGGTATCAGAGCCACTCTCGGCCGATTAAGATGTAAGATACTTTTGTAGGTGATGTGTGTGCAATGACTGCTCCAAGTCTAGCTGGCAGGTATGTTTGTCTATTTTCTTTGCATGCAGATTTTTTCTTCATAAGTTATTTAGATAACAGTGTATTCAGGGCTTGATCCGAATTACGTGCAATTGACCTTAGTTGAGCTGGCAGGTCATTTCTATGGATTGTTCTCGTGATCTCAGACTGTTGTTGGTTAGATGTGAGCAAGGAATGTTGTAGTGCTAGCAGAGGTAGAATGGGTATAAGATCTCATCGTATACTAGATTTGGATGTTAGCAGATGTGAGCAGGAATCTGACAGGATTGTCATGATGGGCTTAGAGACCCACTAGTTCTGTCCATCGCATAAGTGAATTGGATGGTTGACCAAGTGTTCGATGTCTTGCATGTCACCACATTAGTCCTATTTCCATGGGACATGGTGTACATGATGACAATGAGTTAAAAGAAAAGGGGTGACAGTAAGGAGCTTGAAGTATAGAGATACTAGCAAGTTAGTTAACACATGAGATGGACCATTTTCAGAAGATAGTGATGAATGAGGATGAGTAGTGAGGTGGATCGATAGTCCAATGGGTACTTCACTGCATCCTCCTCTTCCACTAGTTATGACCTACGGGTAGCAGTTTTGGCTTCTCTTTGCCAGACAGAGGTCATGATATGATGAGGAAAAGATCAGGACCACCATTGCCTACGAGATCCGATATTTGACGGGATTCCACCAGAGAAAAGGTACCAGATCAGTGGTTACAGTTTGAGGGCCAGTCAGCATTGATGAAAACAGCCTTTTAAGATTGCAGGAGATTAAAGCGAGTTCAGCATAGGTTTACCATCATATGTGGTAGCACCATAATCCAAAACCCTCCGTATCAGACACGCATTACTGGACGACCTAAGTCGAGTTGTTAGCAGCCAAGATAAGTCAGAGACAGTAGAGTGGATTTACGATGTATACGATCAGGATCAGATTTTAAGTATCTAGGTAGAATTGGCACCGAGAGAGTTACACAACTGCCGACCGAGTGCACAACCACCGACCGAGTGCGCAACCACCGACCGAGTTGCACAACCACCGACCGAATTGCACAACCGCCGATCGAGTTTCACGACTGCCGATCAAGTCACACAACCACCGTCGAGGTGCACAACCGCCGTCCGAGATGTACTACCACCGACCAAAGATGCACTACTGCCGTCCGTGTATTGCTCATATGCCGATCGAGTAGATTAGTTAGAGCTTAGTAGGGCCAGAACATAAGGAACAAGATAATAGCTACAATGGGAATTAGCAGAACAGAGAAGAGTTAGGAAAACTGAGGTTATTTGGATGAGATGGCATAGGATATGACTTCACAACTCTCTTGCAATCATTGTCTTGACCTGATGTGTGAGATCCCTCAACTTAGTCCCACATCTAATACCTACTGGGAGAAGATCCTGTTTATAAGTGGGAATGGACTAGAGATCTTTAACTTCCGGGGTACCCATTTTAAAGAAATGACTTAGCCCATTACGTTGCACTTTAGGCTGGGTCGTTACAAATGGTATCAGAGCCGACCTGGTTCCGTGTTAGATGGTGGGCTGGATTAGAAACGTTGGCTACGCTGCCGGTCACGGGCCAGAAAGGTCATGGGCTGGGGCTAGCAACGGGCCAAGAATAGGCATTTAAGGGACGAAATTCCCTAAGGTGGGTGGATTGTGAGATCCCTCAACTTAGTCCCACATCTAATACCTACTGGGAGAAGATCCTGTTTATAAGTGGGAATGGACTAGAGATCTTTAACTTCTGGGGTACCCATTTTAAAGAAATGACTTAGCCCATTACGTTGCACTTTAGGCTGGGCTGGGGCTAGCAACGGGCCAAGAATAGGCATTTCGGGGACGAAATTCCCTAAGGTGGGTGGATTGTGAGATCCCTCAACTTAGTCCCACATCTAATACCTACTGGGAGACGATCCTGTTTATAAGTGGGAATGGACTATAGATCTTTAACTTCCGGGGTACCCATGTTAAAGAAATGACTTAGGCCCATTACGTTGCACTTTGGGCTGGGTTGTTACAAATGGTATCAGAGCCGACCTGGTTCCGTGTTAGATGGTGGGCTGGATTAGAAACGTTGGCTAGGCTGCCGGTCACGGGCCAGAAAGGTCGTGGGCTGGGGCTAGCAACGGGCCAAAAATAGGCATTTCAGGGACGAAATTCCCTAAGGTGGGTGGATTGTGAGATCTCTCAACTTAGTCCCACATCTAATACCTACCGGGAGAAGATCCTGTTTATAAGTGGGAATGGACTAGAGATCTTTAACTTCCGGGGTACCCATTTTAAAGAAATGACTTAGCCCATTATGTTGCACTTTGGGCTGGGTCGTTACGACATGATGCCCTTGGGTCAGATGAGTATTGCAAGATAACCCCATCAGGCACTGTTAGTGACAGTGTCATAGGGATGCGCATGGACAGAATCAGGGAACATGACAGTATAACCTCAGATGGGGTGGTCAAAATGATTAGATTGTGCAAATTGCATAACAACACATGCATGGGCCACAACTAGTATACATAGATCAGATGGTCAGTAAACAGTCACACATGCTGGTGAACCCATTTAGTGATGGGCCAACCAGCGATAGGAGTTTGACCTGTACTAGTATTCGGCATAGATAGAGGCTTAGTGAGGAAGAGTTTTCTAGAGAGATGATGATTCCCTTATGTTTTGCCAGCATGATTAAGTTCTCACCTGGAACCATAGGGTTGAGCCTGGCCCTGAGTATAGAGGTACCTTTATGGTACTGATTAGGGTTACAGTACAGGTAGATGTTGCAGACCGATCTTCCGATGAGGATTTCATCCCAGCTTGAGAGCGATGCAAATAGGGACTTCGAGTAGAGCAGACCATTCTGACCAAATGGAGTGATACTAGTGTATGCTCATCTTTGATTGATAGCTTTGCTTGAGAGTCTACCACAGCGGTAGTAGTCATGTGAGTCAAGATGAGTACTACAAATCGGTACGGGACGGCAGGTCACACACCACTGAAGAGCGGACGAGACACGTGTCAAGCCTCACTATGAGTCCCCGTAGACTTGAGGGGAGACGGTGGTTCTTTGGGTCATTTGAACCCCGCCCGTTTAGAAGTGCCTGACTAGTACAGTATCGAGAAACACGTTCTTACTGTTTGCTGATTGAAGTAGAGCCACTTAGGAGCCGTTATGTGAGATTCGTCATAGATTGGTTGTTCCATAGACTGATCACCTGTGGCATAGTAAATCATGGTGATCATAGAGACAAGTCCATAGACCTACTGATATTTTGGCTACCCAGTATGCTACATAGGGATTTCATCTCCCCTGCCATTTGCATGATACCCTGACCTTACTACAGATCAGAGTGACATACCTATGTAGCAAGTTTTTCTTACCCTAGTAGCGTTCCCTGTTTGCCTGGCGTCAGATACCACATGTGAGAATGAGGGAGCACCTATTGAGAGTTCTTGAGCGGTGTGACTAGTTTCCACGAGATTCAGCCTCCTTTCCTATAACCCAGAGATGTTAGGTAGAGTGGAGTTTTCACTTGAGGATTCCACTCACCCCTTTGTACGTATCAGTTCTACCATCAATTATCCAGAGGATTGAGATTAGTATACATTGACTAGAGTACAGAGCACATGCCACAGACCAGAGGTGGACTCGACAGCCCCATACAGAGTATGTTATCATACTCCTTGAGACACGCTATGTATGTACAAGTGTTCTCGCTTTCTTTCAGCAGTAGTTAGTGGTTGTATAAACAGTCACCAGATCCATAGTATGCAGTAGAGTCATAGCAGCTATCCTTGTTCTCCTATAGAATAGAGTGAGATATTTGACTCAGGACTGAGCCAACTAGGACCCAGTGAGCGGTCCAGTTCCTTATACCGGGACACCTAAGAGTTATATCTAGATTGGCGACAGTGAGCCGTGCAGCTCCTTAACCTATACACTCGTACCTAGCAGAAGACTCATAGCACACTTTAGGTTGGTTGTAGGACTTAGGAATAGAGTTTCCTAAGAGTAAATGTAGGTGATTTTTCACAGATGAGGATTAGAGAGACAGGGGTAGATGTTAGCAGGTAGGTCTTACCCTCGACGTAGTTTTCCCAGGCATAGCCCAGATTAGAACCTTGCGATACTCTGGAGTATTTGCTTGACCAACCCAGTAGGCCCTTAGGGGTGATCTAGGTTTTTTCCGCCGATTTAGTAGTAGGGATCAGAACAGAAGAGCATGATGATGGTAATGTCTGAACAGGCACACATAGCTTAGAAACAGAATGTTGATATTGATAGCATCACAAGCAGAACCTGCAATGACGATGTAGCTACAGTAAATGAGGAGGTACATGGCTATCGAAGAGTAGAGGATGCAACTGGTCTGTGACTAGCTTCTAGGTATTTGTTCAGAAGAACTTCCTTGAGTTGAAATTTCGAGGTAAAAATTTTTATAAGGAGGGAAGATTGTAAAAACCCGCGATTTGAGTCAGGGTTTTATATTCAGAACCGGTTGGTTCGACCGTTATTTTCGAGTCGAGTCAGTTTCAGAACACGTGTACTGAGCCGACGCCTGTCGCGTGTATGAGCTATGAGGGTCATGCGTACCCAAGTATCTGATGATAACGTCATGAACACCGCAGAACATAATGAGTTATTAGAATATATGAGAGTATGCTAGTTTTTTTATTATTATTTTGGATCGTAGAATTAGTTTTAAGCCGTTTACCGCGTTAGGACGCGTTGCAGGCAGGGTGGGTGGGTTGATAGTTCTAGAGCATATCATTATTTTGTTTTTGTGTTTGTTTGATTTTATGGGATTTTTCCCGAATTTTTTAGGATTTAATATGACTTAGTTATTATTCTTCACTCGAGTTGGACACGAGTCAAGTCTTATTTACGAAATTGCCACCCAATTGTTTTTCACCCTCGACCCATTCTTCCTCACCCAACCCTTGCCCCGATGCCGCCCCTGTGCAGCGTCGCAGCCGTCGCTGTGGACGCCGCCCGACCGTCTATCGACATTGCCTAGCCCCGCCACGGCGTTGCCGTGCCGCCCTGACCAATATGTAGGTAATAATCACGAGTTGGAGGAGCCAGTTTGGACGGAGGAGCATTGTTATCGCTTGCACACATGTCAGTCGATAGAGTGGTTAATACTTTATATATGATGCTATTATATTGTGAATGATGTGAAATGCTAAGGCATGATAGGATATGATTAAATGAAATGAGATGATGTTATGACATGATGAAATGATAAGACATGATGATAAGAGGTGAGATGTGATCAGACTGCGCAGCAGAAATGTCGACCAAGTTCAATAATGAATATACAGTATATTAGATTATGTGTGATTAGAATTGTTGATATATGCACATATATTGGTACATATTGTTTTGACAGGGTGGACCCTAATTGCACTTTTTAGGGGAAATTCTGTCCGCTTTATTGTAAAGACCCAGAAAAAATATATATATATATATATAAATAAAATAATAATTATAATAATAACGTTCGACGCGGTGGGATCGAACGTGGGAAAAAAAATCGTTAGCCAGTTAAGTATGAATTAACCGGTTAATTGAAAAGTAATTTCTAACCGGACGATTCTAGTTGAATAGGTCGGGTCGACCGCGTTATTTATGCATTTAACCATTTAAGTGAACCATACCATGTACCCATTTAAGAGGGTAAGTGAAATGGTTAAGTGAACCGTGTTGATCACCCAATTACCCGGTTAAAGGAATTACGGTGAAAGGGTGCTTCCACATACCTTAGCTGTCATTTCATTCTTTATAAAAGGAGAAGGGGAGGGCGTCATCTACATTTTTCCTCCTTAGACAGACGCCGGATTTCCTCTATCGCGTGGGTAATTTTCTTTCCTTTCTTTTTCTTCTGTTGCATGCATACCCATGTTGCATAAATCATAGACATGATAAACATAAAAATTAAATGAAAAATCAACAAGGGAAAATGAAAACCAGGAGGACGTCCTGTTGTTTTTGCAGCAGCAACAACGCCATCTTCCATTCTTGCGAGTTGGGTTGACGTGCTGGAAGTAGGGAGTGCTCCCGGCGGTTCTGCTGGTCGGACGGAGTCGCCTCTGGTGGCCAAGTCAGACCGTCGGGGAGGGATGCAAATCAAGAACGTGAAGGGAGACCAGGTTGGTGTTGCCATGGGTGGTGTTGCTGGCCAGACATGGATCTGCCATGGAAAGTGCAGACTGGTCGCCACCTAGGGTGGTGCTGGTCGTCACCTTGATGGGGCAGGACATGGTCGCCATGGCTGCTGGTCGGCCACCATTAATGGCAAAATTAAGGTCTCCATGTAGGGTGTAGTCCGAGTTCCATGAGATAGCAGCGGATAAATGTTGGATCTTTGGGGTTTTTCCAATCGGATCAGTGGGGTAGATAGAAGATGGGGTCTGAAATTGGGTGGAAGGAAAAGAAGACATGCTGGTCGAGTGCTGTTTTTGTGGCTGACTAGAGCTAGTCGCCATGGGTCCGGTCGGGTGCTGTTTATGTGGCCGACTAGGGCAGATGCTGCCATGGGTAATGGGCTGATTAATTGACCGACATGGAGTCACCATGGTCAGGTCGGGGTTTCCAAGGACTGGTTGAGGGTTGCCATGTGGTGGCCAAGTTGGAGACGCCATAGCAGCAAATGGAGGTCGCCACGTTACAGGTTGGTCGCCATGCATGGTGAAAATACCGGCTTTCACTGGTTGACTACAATAAAGCTGGGAGCTTTGGGGTCGTTAAATAAATTGTCAAAGTAGAATGTCAACCAGGTAAATAAGGGAGAACTCGGTGCGGTTAAGTTAGAATATAAGGTAAATACAAAAGAATTAAGTATGGGAAATGTTAATAATTAAATTATCAATTTGATAATGGGGATTTGGATGGGGATAATTAATAATTTATTATCATTAGAATTGCTGAAAATTTAATAAGAAATGAAGACTAACATAAACTAATTACATCATTTAAAATTGATAGTATATTAGTCATGTAGTTGCATGTAGGTTCATGCAAAATAGAATTATACTTATGTATAATTTTATGCCCTCATTCAGATTAGGGTTAGCGGATCACAGTCACTCGAAATAACAAGTCAGGTGCATATAATATGCAGAACATTGTACTTTCCTTGTTGATAGCCTAGGTCGGCTAGAGCCCAAATTCAACCACCATGCTCCGAGTGCAACCGGGGTCAAAGAATTGACTCAGTCCGACACTGGGTCGTATTATGTGCGTAAATTTTGTAATGCATCGACAATGTTTTGGACTAGTGATAGCCGCCCATAAAAAGGCTACGGCCAGGGTGAGTGAGGCACAACGATTCCTCCATTTCACTGGAGTGCAGTGATAGCCTCCCCATAAAAAGGCTACAGCCGGGGTGTGTGAGGCACTGGCACTAGTGTTGGCAGTGAGAGCTTCCCCACAAACGGGGCATAGCAATCACCTGAGTGCAGTGATAGCCTCCCAATAAAAAGTCTACGCCTGGGTGTGCAAGGCACTGGCACTGGAGTGCAGTGATAGCCTCCCCATAAAAGGCTACGGCCGGGGTGTGTGAGGCACTGACACTAGAGTTGGCAGTGAGAGCTTCACCACAAAACGGGGCATAGCAATCACCCGTGTGAGATCCCTCAACTTAGTCCCACATCTAATACCTACTTGGAGAAGATCCTGTTTATAAGTGGGAATGGACTATAGATCTTTAACTTCCGGGGTACCCTATTTTAAAGAAATGACTTGGCCCATTACGTTGCACTTTGGGCTGGGTCGTTACAAATGGTATCAGAGCCAGGTTTGCCAGTAGTCCTGTCATACGTTCCTCCGGGTTAATAGCTACCACCTCAGCTGACATAGCCCAAAGTCTAGCTAGTTGTTGACCCTTGTCCACCTTGCCCTTCCGACTCAACGCGTCGGCTACAACGTTTGCTTTTCCCGGATGGTATAAAATTTGGAAATCATAGTCCTTCAAGTATTCCATCCACCGTCTCTGTCGAAGGTTAAGGTCATTCTGGGTGAAGATATACTTCAAACTTTGATGGTCGGTGAAAACTTCGAACTGGGCCCCATACAAGTAATGCCTCCAAATCTTTAGGGCAAAAACTACTGCTGCCAGTTCCAAGTCATGGGTTGCATAATTTTGCTCGTGAATCTTCAATTGGCGAGAGGCGTAAGCCACCACTTTACCATCTTGCATAAGGACACATCCTAACCCCAACTAGAGATGCATCACTGAAGACCACGAATCCTTCATTACCATTTGGTAGGGGTCAAAACTGGTGCTTTAGAAATTGGTGATCACTCTAGGTACTAGGTCAATGGCAAACTCCACTGCCCACTTAGGAGACAACCCTGGAAGTTCATCTGGGAATACACATATTCCCGGACTGAATCCTCCCCCTAAACCAAATTGGCAAACGCCAGTGCTTTCTTCTGGACAACAAACTCAGGAAAATATTGTCCATTGAAAGCTGTTACAAATTCCGCCCAAGGAATGGACGAAATCTCCCGTTGATGGAACGCAGTCTGCTCCATGGACTTCCACCAATAGGATGCTTCCTCCTGAAGCATGCATGTCGCCAACCTCACTTGATGGCGATGAGGCACAGAGAGAGCTCTAAATGCTTTCTCAGTAATGTCCAACCAGCTCTCCGCCTTCATTGGATCAGTTCCCCCAATGAATACCTCAGCTCCGTTCTTCCGGAATTTTTCTACAGTGTATCGATCACTGTCATCCCCAACTGGCAGTACCACTTGTCGGACTACCGGTGGCACCGGGTTTGGAAGTTCTCCTCGCTCGCCCGGGTCAGCCATTCCTACCCGCTCTTGGGCGCTCCCCTGATTCCCATTTGGGACGTTACTAGGACCCGCAGCCGAATTTGGAGCTCCATTCCCCATTACCAATCCCGGTAACCTCTGCACCATGTTCTGAACCACAGAACTGGTATTTTCTGAAGCCTGATCACAGCGGATACCT
>JAURVB010005323.1:0-26003 GCA_033002965.1 Piper betle
GAGAAAGGACTTGACAGCCCATAATGCAATAAATTGGACATGGCGGATTGGACTCGTCAGCCAATTACTGACATGGTGGATTGGACTCACCAGTCGATAACGGACATGGAAGATTGGACTCGCCAGCAAGTAATGGCCATGATGTACTGACCCATCAGCCAATAAATTAGACATGACGGATTGGACTCGCCATCCAATTACGGACATGGTGGAGTGGACTCACCAACCGATAACGGACATGGCGAATTGGACTTACCAGCCGGTAATGGACATGATGGACTGACCCATCAGCCAATAAATTAGACAGGGCGGATTGGACTCGCCAGTGAATTACGGACATGGTGGAGTGAACTCACCAGCCGATAACGGACATGACAGATTGGACTCGCCAGCCGGTAATGGACATGATGGACTGACCCATCAGCCAATAGATGGACATGGTGGACTGACCCATCAGCCAACTAATGGACATGGTGGATTGAACCATCAGCTAATAAATGGATATGTTGGAATGGTCACAACATCCAATATTATCGATAATGATAGGGAGTTTATGGACTTGTTTTATTTAATTATATAGCTTAGTGTTTAATCACTAACATGGAATTGCCTCCGCAGGTTAGCAGCTGGAACTAAAGACTAAGAGACAACAGGGTGGTTCTTCTACAAACTCAGGTGGTGAACAGATAATAAGTGGACGTCTCTTTCTACTTTTCTTGTGTTATAAATGTGGGTATGGGAAATGGTCCAAGACTGTGGGATAATTATTTCATACATTGTCATTTAAAACATGAGTTCTTTTGAGTTAGAAATGCTAGACTTATTTTCTTTCATATTATTTATGTAACTTTTTAAGTAACACCCGGTCCGGTTAGGACTGGTTGTTATAGGGATGGTTTTGTTAAATTTTGAGTAACACCTAGCCGGCAAGGCCCACAATATCATGAAACATGGCGGGTCGACATAGGTGGCATCAGAGCACGGTTTCCCACTAGCTCACATTTTATGACTCAAGTACCTTGTTGAAAAGTCCAATAATTATCTTTTCCCACTGTGCTGTGTTATTATTTAACAAATTCATTCGCTAATAAACCTAGTCATAACTGAAAGAGAACATATTAATGAACTATGATGGTTCGATGTTTCAGATGGCAGGCACCCATAGACAGTCAAGCTGATCTGCGCCGTCAAATTTGAACACAGAGAATGTGTTGGCCCAAATCCTGACGGCCATACAGGGAATAGCGCAGGCTTCAGAAAATACAAATTCTATGGTTCAGAATATTGTTCAGCGGTTACCGGGAGTGGTAACAGGGAATGGAGCCTTAAACTCGGCAGCGGGTCCTAGTAATGTCCCAGATGGTGATCAGGGGAGTGCCCAAGGGCGGGCAAGGTTATCTGACCCTGGTGAGTGAGGGTAGCTTCCAAACCCAGTGCCACTGGTAGTCCGATAAGTGGTGCCGCCAGCTGTGGATGATAGTGAACGATACACTGTGGAAAAGTTCTAGAAGAATGGAGCTGAGGTATTCATTGGAGGGACTGATCCAATGAAGGTAGAGAGCTGGATAGACATTACTAAAAAAGAGTTAAGAGCTCTATCTGTGCCCCGCCGCCATCAAGTGAGATTGGCAACATGCATGCTTCAAGAGGAAGCATCTTACTAGTGGAAATCCATGGAGAAAACCACTTTCCATCGACGTGAGATTTCCTCCATCGTGTGGGCGGAATTTGTGGCAGCTTTCAATGGACAATATTTTCCAGAGCCAGTTGTCCAAAAGAAAGCATTGGAATTCGCCAATTTGGTTCAGGGGAGAATTCAGTCCGGGAATATGCCAAGAAATTCTTACAGCTGGAGTGCTTTGCACCTGGGATTCTGGCAACTGATAAGGCGAGAGCTGACAAATTCTTTTGGGGATTGAAGCCAGAATTGAGAGGTAAGATTGCTACAGCGCCAAGGAGTACGATAACTAAGTTGATCGACTCAGCCACTACTCAAGAGTTGGTGTTCGAGTATGACCGTGCAAAGAAGCAAGGAAAGGTTACTTCTCAGAACAAGAATGCCAACCCTGTCAGTAACCAAAATAGGTCAGTCGGACACCAACAACAGAACTACCGAGGGTACATAGAGGGGAACCTTAAAAGGAAGTTTGAGGATATCCCGTGGAGGCGGTGTCAAAATTGCAAGAAGATGCATTTAGGTAAATGCAAGGAGCCCCATAGGTGCTTCAACTGTGGAAGAATGGGACACATACAGAGGGAGTTCCGTCAGCCTCCGAAGCAACAACAGGAGCAGCCTGAGAAAGGGAAGGCACCAAACCTTATTCACTACCCGGCACCTACACAATCGGCAGACAAAGGGAAGGTAAAGCTCTATGCAGTTGAAGTCAAGAAAGATGAGGCGGATGAACACACTGTCCAAGGTAAAATTCTAATTCAAGGAGTCATGGTGGACTATTTATTTGATTCGGGGTGTACACATTCATTCATATAATCTCAAATAGTCAAGAGGTTAGGACTCCAACCATCTCCCTCATCTAAGCCTATAGAGTCACTACTGCAATGGGGGACGGTAAAGTTACAACTTTAGGAGTGACTAACCTATCCTTAAATATACAAGGGAAACCCTATGTGTGGAACTTTATCATATATGGGGTAAAAGTGTATGATGTACTGTTGGGAATGGACTGGTTGTCTGTACACCAGGCTTTTCTTGAGTGTAAAGGGAAGAGAGTGGTGACAAAACCTTGTAATTGTGAGATGGGAGTGTGTCACATGCGATTTTATTTCAAAACTCCCAAGAACTCAAAAGAAGCATGACTCCATATGGGTAGTTGTGGACTGACTAACTAAGGTAGCTCACTTCATCCTCACGAAATCAATTAGAACGGCGGAATACCTGGCAGGATTATATGTTGACAATATTGTCAAATTGTATGGGATTCCAATGGAGATAGTCTCCGACTGTGATCCCCTATTCACCACACATTTCTGGGAAGCTTTCCAAAAAGCCATGGGAACTCAAATTTAAGTTGAGTACAACATATCATCCCCAAACTGATGGTCAAAGTGAGAGGATTATTCAAACTTTGGAAGATTTGTTAAGAGCTTGTATTCTTGACTGGGGAGGTGACAGGGAGAAACACTTAGCCTTGGCTGAATTCACCTACAATAACTCTTACCAAGCTAGTATAGGGATGGCACCATTTGAAGCCTTATATGGTAGGCCCTGTAGATCCCCATCGTGCTGGCTGGAGTCTACCAAAACGGTTATAGTCGGGCCAGAGATGGTGAGGGAAGTAACTGAAAAGGTGAAACTCATTCAGCAAAGACTTAAGGCAGCTCAGGATCGACAAAAGAGTTATGCTAATACTCAAAGGAAGGACCTAGAGTTCCAAGTTGGGAGTTTGTGTACCTAAAGACATCTCCTACGATGGGGGTGATTAGATTTAAAATATCAGGAAAGTTGAAGCCAAGATTCATAGGACCGTTTCCAATCCTGGATCGAGTTGGGAATTGTGCATATAGATTAGCATTGCCACCAAGCCTAGCTGGAGTACACAATGTTTTCCATGTGTCACGGCTAAAGAAATATGTACGGGATGAGGATCATATCATCACAAATTTTGAAGACTTAGAGCTACAATCAAATTTAACCTACGAGGAAAAGCTGATCCACATCCTGGCAAGAGAAATAAAGACACTCAGGAACAAGGAAATTCCTTTGGTAAAAGTATTGTGGAAAAATCAGGGGTCAGAGGAAGCTACATGGGAGACTGAACAAGAAATGGCAAGGAAATACCCAAGCCTGTTTGTGGCATCGGAGTTTTATATTTGTAGTAGCATGAACTAATCCTGAAGAAAAAAATAAATTTAATCATAATTATTCTGTGGCCTTTTATGATATTTCGGGGACGAAATATTTCCAAGTTGGGGAGATTGTAAAGACTGTGGGGGAAAAAAATGGACGCAAACTCGATTCGAGAAGGACCAAACGTGTTATATTTAATACCCAATTAATTCTACCCGGTTAATTATTATATTTTATTATTTACCCGGTTACCCGGTTAAATGAAATAAAGGCGTTTTCACATACCCTAGCCGTCATTTCATTTTATTTTATGAAGGGCGTCCTCCACCCTAGCCTTCATTCGCATTTTCTTCTCCTCTTCCTTACCGGCATGTCTTCTTCCTTGCATAGGTATTCTTCCTATCTCCCTCTTCTTAGTTTTGTTGCATGCATATTTTAATTTGATAATAAGCTTTATAATTGTGAGGAGTAAAGTCTAAAATCAACAAGAAGGAAACTAAACACGACTATTGGCCAACAAGTCCCCTGTTTCGGCGAGATGGGCAAGCACAGGCAAAGTTTCACCAGGAATCAGTGGCGATGGTCGTTCTGACATCGGAGGATGATCCTACTCGCTTCATTGATTAGTGTAGGGTCGATCTCACGTGTGTAGATGTCGGCCTGGGGTGGTAAATGGCCAAAAATAGAGGACGGTGAAAAAACATAGGCAACGGTGGTGGGTGAAGAAATTCGGCAATCCTGGGTGGCGACGGGCTCCAATCTGCACGGGGAAAGTCGATAGGGGGTCGAGGGTGTCTAGGCAACCACCCAATTGAGGCGGCGACGCTTGCCGGTGGTGGAATCGACTACGCGAACGTGCCGCTAGGCAGGCGATGCAGGCATCACCGCGGCTAGAAGATGGCCGGAGTTGGACGGGGAGACATAGCAATGGCATGGCAAGGCTGCGCGGCGACGATTGACAACGGCAAGAGACGATCGCCGGCAGCGGCTGGAGGAGCGGTTGCTGTTGGGAACAGGGATGGCGCCGGGAAAGAAGAAAGAAGAAATTAACCTCGGGTGGCAAACTTGTAAATAATGCTTAACTCGACACAGCTCGAGTTAAATAATAATACCAACTCTTAAATAACACCTGACTCGATACTGACTCGAGTTAAAAATAATACGAACACATAATAAATCTTAAAAAATAATTATTTTAATGGGTTATTAAACTAAAGTCGGGTAGCAATCACTAGCGTCGACGATTGATGGCGGCCGGAGACGATCGCCAGCGGCGGCTGGAGGGCGGCTGCTGTCAGGAATAAGAGGATGGCGCCGAGAAAGAAGAAGAAGAAGAAAATTACCTTGGGTGGCAAAACTTGTAAATAATGTTTGACTCGACATAGCTCGAGTTAAATAATAATACCACTCGTAAATAACACCTGACTCGATGCCGAATCGAGTTAAAAATAATACGAACACGTAATAAATCTTTTAAAAATAATTATTTTAGTGGGTTATTAAATTATAGTCAGGTAGATAGCATAATGAAAATAAATAAAGTTTGAAACTTTATAGAGTCGAATAAATTAAAATAATTGAATAACTTAATTAATTAAATTGCTATAAATAATAGTAGCGATGAAAAATTATAACCGTCAACTAAATCATCAAGATCGGGGTTAAGTAGTTATCACCTCAAAGGAAAATTAAATACATGTTTATTAGTAGTAATTATTTTATCAACTGTTAGGTATTAATTATGATTTAGATAATTAATTTAAAATGTAAAGTTGGACTTAAATGATTATATCACACGAATAATTAATTATCTCACTAGATTTGTTGAGAATTTAATATTTAATATTTTTGAATTGTTACATGATATGTTGTCAAAATTTTAATAATGGTATATATATTAGACATTTAGTTGCATGCATTTATACTCGAATAAAATTATACTTATGTATAATTTTATATTCTCGTTCAGATTAGGATCATTGAAGTCGCAACTGCGAGTTCGAAATATCCAGGTCCATATAATTATTTAAAATGTTGTATTTTCCCTTGTGGACAACCTGGTCAGCTTGAGCCCCAGATTCGACCACCATGCACCGAGTGCAACCGGGGTCAAGGAATTGACTCGATCCGACACGGGCTACGCCCTTCATAATCCAATAATGGACATGTCAGAAAGGACCTGACAACCCATAATACAATAAATTGGAAATGGCGGATTGGACTCGCCAGCCAATTACGAACATGGCGGATTAGACTCACTAGCAAATAACAGACATGGCGGATTGGACTCGCCAACCGGTAATGGTCATGGCGGATTGGACTCGCCAGCCAGTAATGGACATGATTGACTGACCCATCAGCCAATTACGGACATGGTGGATTGGACTCACCAGCCGATAAAGGACATGGCGAATTGGACTTGCCAGCCGGTAATGGACAGGATTGACTGACCCGTCAACCAATAAATTGGACATGGCGGATTGGACTCGCCAGCGAATTACAGACATGGTGGACTGGACTCACCAGTCGATAACGGACATGGCGGATTGGACTAGCCAGCCGGTAATTGACATGATGGACTGACCCATCAGCTAATTACGGACATGGTGGATTGGACTCACCAGCCAATAAAGGGCATGGACTGACCCAATAGCCAATAAATTGGACATGACGGATTGGACTCGCCAGCCAATTATGGACATGGTGGATTGGACTCACCAGCCGATAGCGGACATTGCGAATTGGACTTGCCAGCCAGTAATGGACGTGATGGACTAACCTATCAACCAATAAAATTGGACATGGCGTGTAAAACCCATGATTCAAGTCAGGGTTTTATATTCAGAACCGGTCGGTTCGACCGTTATTTTCGAGTCGAGTCAGTTTCAGAACACGTGTACTGAGCCGACGCCAGTCTCGTGTATGAGCCATGAGGGTCATGTGTACCCAAGTATATGATGATAACGTCATGAACACAGCAGAAAAGAATGAGTTATCAGAATATATGAGAGTATGCAGTTCATTTTTTTATTATGATATATAATGGATTGTAGAATTAGTTTTAGGCCGTTTACCGCATTAGGACGCGTTACGGGCATTTTGGGTGGAGTTGATAGTTCTAGAGCATATCATTACGATGTTTGGTATTTGTTTGATTTTATGGGATTCTTCCCGATTTTTATGAATTTTTTTAGGATTTAATACAACTTAGTTATTATACTTGACTCGAGCAGGAGACGCATCATTTAGTTACAATTATTTGATTGTTGATTAATGTTTATTGAGTTTGATGCATCATTTAGTTAGCGGGCGTTAGTATTTAGTTTTGATGTGTAGGTATGGAGTAGGAGCTTGCCGCCTAGGCGCGATGACACGCTTGGAGCTTCTACCAGGTCCGTTAGGACTTCTCTATGATTTTATGATCTTTTCTATTGTATGTTTGATTTATTGTCTGCAGGACGGGTTAAGTGGCATTTTATCGGATCCCACTTAACTCGGGCCATTTAACCGAACATTTTCCGGATTAATAACCCCTCGAGGATGAGATCCCTCGAGGTTGATTTCGAAAACAAGATCCACCAAAAGTTGCCTTCGGGCCTATTATATAACTCCCTACCCAAGCCTATATATATATATATATATATATATATATATATATATATATATTTCGCGTTTCTGTGAGACGAGAGATGGAGAAATCGACTGCACATACCATGCAGAGGATGCCGTGACAGTCAAAGCGGGCTCTGGATTAGTGCCAGCGACTGTTCCATTCCCGAGGGATCCCGACAACTCCGCGTTTGAGTTCCTCACACTCGGAGAATGTGGAGGTTTACGGGTACTGTTTAGTACAGCGCATGTCCGGACTTGTGGTTCAAAGGGTACTAAAGGCGACTGCCTAAGAGTACTCGGCCTTTGTGCTCAAGGCCAGGAGAAATATGGAGGTAAGGAGAGGGCTTAGGATAAAGTTTCACGAGAAGTACTGAAAAAGAAGTGTCGAGAGCGGCACAGTACCACCAGCAGATCAGTAAGTTCGGGATGCTACCGGGTCTGCAGCCCAGTGGCTCCTCAGTAGTGCCCTTCAGAGTGTTCACGTGGAGTATATGATGTTTTCTTTCATATGAGAGTTTGCTCTCATAGCCAGTTTGTTATAGTTATTTTCTTTTCGGACCAGTAATGCTTGTTACTGACGTTTTTCCTATATATATGTAGGTGATAAGCACGAGATGGATGTGCCGGCTAGGACGGAGGAGCAATAAGGTCTTCTACACACACACATTGAGTGATTGAATGTTTAATGTTTTGTTTATGATGTTATTTTATAAACATGTTATGATTAAATGTTTGGGGCATGACAATGACATGAAATGAAATGATCAGAGTAGCGCAGCAAAAGTGTGATGGGTTAGGACCCAAAGTTCAGAGAATGATGAATATAGTAGATTAGAAGTCTGTGTGAATGCTATTGTTGTTATGCGTATATATGTTTGAATATATGATTTTGACAGGGTGGCCCCTAATTGCATTTTTAGGGGAAATTCTGTCCCTTTCGTTTTAGAATTTTTACTAATTTTGATTGTAATTGTGTTGGTGTGAAAATTGGTTGCATGTCATCCATGTAGTATCCTGTTAGGGTTTTATACATTCATACATACATATAGCAAGTTAGATCTTCATCTTAAGACGCCGAGATTGGATCCGCACGAGTTAGGTTCGGGTTAGCCGACCTAACCGGGGCCTATAACATGCCGGTTTGGTTCACGAGTGTGAACCGGATTTGGGGTGTTACATGGCGGATTGGACTCGCCAACCAATTACGGACATGGTGGATTGGACTCACCAGCCGATAACAAACATGGCGAATTGGACTTGCCAGCCGGTAATGGACATGATAGATTGACCAATCAGCCAATAAATTGGACATGGTGGATTGGACTCGCCTGCCAATTACGGACTTGGTGGATTGGACTCACCAGCTGATAACAAACATGGTGGATTGGACTCGCCATCCGGTAATGGACATGGACTGACCCATCAGCCAATAGATGGACATGGTGGACTGACCCATCAGCCAACTAATGGACATGGTGGATTGAACCATCAGCTAATAAATGGATATGTTGGAATGGTCACAACATCCAATATTATCGATAATGATAGGGAGTTTATGGACTTGTTTTATTTAATTATATAGCTTAGTGTTTAATCACTAACACGGAATTGCCTCCGTAGGTTAGCAGCTGGAACTAAAGACTAAGAGACAACAGGGTGGTTCTTCTACAAACTCAGGTGGTGAACAGATAATAAGTGGACGTCTCTTTCTACTTTTCTTGTGTTATAAATGTGGGTATGGGAAATGGTCCAAGACTGTGGGATAATTATTTCATACATTGTCATTTAAAACATGAGTTCTTTTGAGTTAGAAAAGCTAGACTTATTTTCTTTCATATTATTTATGTAACCTTCTATGTAACACCCGGTCCGGTTAGGACTGGTTGTTATAGGGTTGGTTTTGTTAAATTTTGAGTAACACCTGGCCAGCAAGGCCCACAATATCTTGAAACATGGCAGGTCGTTACAGCAAAAGACTAATAATTCTATATAATGCATGTGTAACACCCCAATTTGGTTCACCTGCGAACCGAAACGAAAATACTACTGACAACCGAACCATTAACCAATTTACTTAATTCGGTTAAGCTAACCTGGATCTACCCTTGGCGTCTGAAGATGGTAATGAAAACATTCAATGCATGGATGAGTTGTTTAGGTTCTAATGTTGTTCTAGATGAATGATATGATTTTTCATTCTTATTCAAAACAAAAAAACTCATTAAAAGTTCAAAAAACAATGATTTTTAAAACAAAAAGGATAGAATTTCCCTAAAAGTACAATAGGGACCACACTGTCAACGACAAACAATATATATATGTGTGTGTGTGTGTGTGTGTGTGTGTTTAACAATAAACATAAAACAATGCCAAAATATTTTACTTTTCACACACAATCACATCATAACCATCTTTATCTTGTTACATTAGGTCTCAACCCCAATTGCTTATCTTCTTTGGTTCTAATCATGATAATCAACACAGAGATCATATCACAGTTTCACACAACTTTTCTTGTAATAAACATCATATCATTCATCCACAATAAAATGCGTAGCAAATTTTCACAGCAGATTGTCATTCCATCTTAGTAGGTACATATGTGCAGGTTGCATTGGCGCTCCCTCGTAGTCCCAATAGTGCTCAGTCATTCTGGTTCTCACCTATATATATAATACAAAAACGTCACGAATGAGTGTTACTTGTTTAAAAATAACTGAAAATCAAATTAGCACAAGAGAACTGACTCTCGTGTTAAATTAAATCATTCATACACTTGTTCATTAGAACCACTCATAAGGGCACTAATCAGGAGCCGTCAGCCTTGACTTTACAGCATCCCATTCAAACTCATCAAATGCCTCAGCATTTTTAAACTATCTCTTGCACAGGAAAATCAATTATCCTAAAGCCCACTACATCCTCCATATCACTTCTGACCCTGAGCATAGGGCCCGAGGACTCTCAGGCAGACGCCTTTAGTACCCTTTGAATCTACAAGTCTAGACATGCGCTGCAATGCAGTACCCATAATCCTTATCACTTCTCTTGCTTTGATTGGCAAATGCAATCGCTCCTGGTGAGTGTGAGTCGACTTTCCCTTGTCACACATCTCACTGGAAAACTATATATACATAGGTCTGGGTAGGGATTGTAATATAGTAGGCCTGAAGTCATCATGATCTAGATCTGAGTTTTCAAAAACAAACTCGAAGAATCTTATCATCGAGGGTTATTAATCTTATGTGGAGTGGGACACGCTAAATCCACCAATCGATACATTCACTTACCTTTTAAAACATATCACGATAGAGTGAAAGAGTTAAACAAGAAACGAGTCCTAAATAGACCTGGTAGAAGTTCCAATCGTGTTTACACGCCTAAGGAGCAAGCTCCAACTCCTTACCTACACATCAAAACTAAAAGCTAGCGCCCGCTATGATGCATACACACATCCTATATCAAGTCACAACATGGTTTCCTAAATTACATTATAGTTAATTAACAAGTCCTTAGTTCACCTATGTAGGTCATTAACATTTATTTCATATTATTCAAATCATATAAATTCTTTTTTATTTACAATAAACATGATGTACTATGTCAATCAATCCAATCCCAACATATTGTGCTAATAATTATAAATTTTAAATAATTAGGTCAGAGTTAATTATACTTCGCGTTGTCGGCAATTGGTGACGATTAGGGTTTGTCACCCAGTTCTAGACTCTAATTCAGCACTTTGCGGCGTCTGAATGTGGCAAAAATAAGGTGATTTCTTGCGAATTCCAACGAATCTGATTTTTCAGTGGATTCTGGAGATTTTCTAGCGACTTTTTTGGCAAGTTGGTCGGGCTGTGGATCAGCATAACTTAGCAAGCTCAACACGACTACGGTGACGGTGAGGGCAATGGCAGCAGTGATGGTCGCTGGTGGCAGCCATGAGTTGGCTAGAGTCGGTCGGCTTGCCTGATCAGCCCTTGGCCAATCTTGGGGGTGGCACATGGAGAAGGGGAAGGTTTCTAGGGTCCAAGGGGGCGGTGATGGCAACACGGCGGCGGTGGAGTGGCACGGCCGTTGGTGAAACAACATCAGGAGGGCAGCACAAGCGGATGGCTCCCGCGTGTCTGGAGTCCAGGCGGCGACCAGGATGGTGGAGAGGCTGCTCAGCGATGCTCCGGCGGAGGCGATGGTGTCAATCAGTGGCGCTGTAGCTGCCGGAGGTGGCGTCGGTGGCAAGAATCAGGGCAGCGTCGAGGCTAGGAAGAGGAAGCGTCGAGGGAGCATTTGGGTGGCAATCTTGTGAATAAAAGTTGACTCGACTCCGACTCGAGTCAAAAATAATATCTAACTCCTAATAAAATCCAAAACAATATGAAAAAAATATCATAAAATATAATACACTCCACAACATCAAAATGACATGTTCAATAACTAATAATTCACCCAAACATCTATATAACATATCTTAATGTGTTATTCAACTTAAAAATAATTCTATGATTGAATATATAAAAAAAACAACTTCATACTGTCATATACTCTGATTACTTATTTCTCATCATTTATCTAATGTTATCATCATATACTCAGGTACACTTGACCCTCATCGCTCATAACGAACAACTGGCCCCGGCTCATCACACGGGCCATGAACTGGCTCTACTCAAACCAACGGTTGAACTGACTTGTTTGCTAATATAAAACTCTAACTCGAGTCACGGGTTTTACAACCTTCCCTCCTTAGAAAAATTTTACCCTTGAAATTTTACCCAAGGAGGTTTCAAACTCATCTATAATCTGAAAGAGCTTACTGTAAAGACCCGGAAAAAAATATAAATATATATATATATATATATATGTATATATATTCGACGCGGTGGGATCGAACGTTGGTATCCATGAATTTATTTAAATTATTTACCCGCTACCCGGTTAATTATCAATTACCCGGTCAAGTGGAAAGTATTAGTTAACCGGTTAAGTATTTTTACCCGGTTAAGTAAACCATACCATTTAACCGTTTAAACTAGTAAAGTGAACCGTATCACTTACCCATTTACCCGGCAACGAAGTGTGTTTTCATAAACCCTAGGCCTTCTTTCATTTTATAAGGAGAAGGAGGGGGGCGTCATGCACATAAGCTCCTTGGACAAACGCCGGCTTCCCCATTGTTTTGGTAAGTTTCTTCCTCTCTTCTTCTTAGTTTGCATGCATACATATGATCAAAGATTATAATACAAGATAATCATGGAAACTAAGACCTGAAATCAACAAGAAAAAGGGAGGATGTAACTGGATTAGAACCAGGAATTCACCCACGAACATAAGTTGCTGCCGTGCAGCAATTCTTGTGTGTTTGTGATTAATTACAGCAACAAGTCATAATCTTTTGCTAATCAGTTGCTGCATCAACGTCCTTACTCATGTTGTAGTAATTAAAGGTGAGATTTCATAGAATTTACGTCTGAAGTCCAAGGATGGTAGCACGTCCTGCTGAATTGCAGCAACAGCACCATGGCGTTTGTGTCACGACCAGTTGCATATACCACGCTGTAGGGTAGTGTTTCTCTTCTTCTGGGCGTTGGGTTGTTGTGCGGGAAGAAGGGGACGCGTGGGGCGGTGCTGCTGGCCACGTCTGAGTCGCCATAGCAGCAGGTCGAGGTCGCCATGGCTGCTGGTTCGTCGCTGTGGTGGTGCAGTCGCCCTTTGATTGTTGCTGCTAATTTGGTTGCTAGGAAAGGGAGACAATGGGTGAAGGATAGGATCTAGATTTTGGTCGAAAGAGAAGAGCTTGGTGCTGGTTTTGGGTGAAGAGAAGAATGGTGACGGGAAGAAGAAGAAGAAGAAGAAGAATGGCAGTTTTGTAATTTCGGGTTGACTCGATATGGGTTGAGTTAAAAATCATAATAATAATACCAACTCGTGTTAAAATCATTGAAATAATTAATTTAAAGGAATATGAGTTAAGTGGTCAAAATAATAAATTTATAAATTATTACATGAAATTAATAAATTTCGATCACGATAAACGGTAATTAATTAATCGGCTGATTAAAAGCAATTAACTTAAATTGAAGGGTTATGAGGAATATTTAATAGAGACTTCACCTTTATCATATAAAAGTTATATTTGATAAATAAAATGATTATTCTTATAATAAATTCGTAAAGTAAAATAATGGATCAATAAAAGATAATCGCGTAGAAATTACGCGATAGCATAATTAATTAAATAAAGAAGTGTTGAACCTTATCGAATTAAATAAATTAATTAATGTGGCATATATTAAATATTTAGTTGCATGCATTTTCGACGCGAGTAAAATTATACTAATGTATAATTTTATGCCCCGTTCATATTAGGGTTAGCGGATTACAGTCGGACGAACCCGCAAGTCAGGTACGTATAATAGGTAGAACATCGTATTTTCCTTGTTGGTAGCCTAGGTCGGCCTGAGCCCAGATTCGACCACCATGCACGAAGTGCAACCGGGTTAAAGAATTGACTCAGTCCGACACTGGGTCGTGTTATGTGTGTGAATCTTGTAATGCATCGATATTGTTTTGGAGTAGTGATAGCCGCCCCATAAAAAGGCTACGGCCGGGGTGAGTGAGGCACAGCGATTCCTCCATCGCACTAGAGTGCAGTGATTGCCGCCCCATAAAAAGGCTACGGCCGGGGTGTGTGAGGCACTGGCACTGAGTGCAGTGATAGCCGCCCCATAAAAAGGCTACGGCCGGGGTGTGTGAGGCACTGGCACTAGAGTTGGCAGTGAGAGCTTCCCCACAAACGGGGCATAGCGATCACCTGAGTGCAGTGATAGCCGCCCCACAAAAAGGCTACGGCCGGGGTGTGCAAGGCATTGGCACTGGAGTGCAGTGATAGCCTCCCCATAAAAAGGCTACGACCGGGGTGTGCGAGGCACTGGCACTAGAATTGGTAGTGAGAGCTTCCCCACAAACGGGGCATAGCAATCACCCGAGTGCAGTGATAGCTACCCCACAAAAAGGCTACGGCCGGGGTGTGCGAGGCACTGGCACTGGAGACGGTAGTGGTAGCCTCCCCATAAAAAGGCTACGGCCGGGGTGTGCGGATCACAGCGGACACCTCCTCCGCATTGTTTTGGAGTATAGCGGAATCGCTCCACCGCATATTAAAATAAATATATGAAAATGGTGGAATGTACTTGTTTGTTTTATCTATTATACTACTTAGTGTTGTAATCACTAACGCGGAATTGCCTCCGCAGGTGTGCAGATCCGAGATTAGATGATTGACAACTAGAGCATGGAGCAAAGTAATATGAGGACTCCTTTTGTTATTTAATTGAGGAATAAGTGTGGCTGCTGGGAAACGGTCCAAGACTGTGGGATTTTATTATAAGTTATGATTTCTAATAATGTTTGACATAATTGCTTTAATTTTGAGTAACACCTAGCCAGTTAGGCCCACAATATTATCATGAAAAATGGCGGGTCGTTACACTTACTCTCAGCTAGAGTACCTGGTCGTGAAGCTGTTTGCTCGAATATCTCTGGGTATCTCTTCCTCGTCTTGTCTTCACGTTCCCATGTGGATTCTTCAACTCCTCGTCGATTCCAGCACTTGTAATAGTGGAACCTCTTTTCTTCGGAGAACCTTCACTCGAGCAATCCGCAATCTTGACTGACATCTTCTAGATATGTCAAGACTGAAACTAATAACATGAGATTTGTCTGGATGGTACGCCTTTAGCAATGACACATAGAAGACATCATGCACAATTGAAAGATGAGGTGGCAATGGTAGCATGTAAGCCATTGGTCATGCTCAATTACATCAAATGGTCTGATATATTGTGACTGAGTTTCCCATGAGTCCTCAATCTCATGTTTCCTTTAGTCGGAGAGACCTTCAGGATAACGTGATATCCTAACGTGAAATAAACCTCATGTTTGAGCTGATAAACATAACTACCTCATGTGTCTACTTGAATATTTCTGGCCCAACTACAAGTGGTTCGCTACCCTGTACCCAACATACTGGGGTTCGACATGGTCTGTCATATTATGCTTCGAATTGTGCAATTCCAGCTTTGGCCTGATAATTGTTGTTGTCTGAGAACTCTACTAGAGGTAGATTCTCTTTCCAAGTTCCTCCAAAGTACAGAATGCATGCTCAGAGCAAATCCTCTAGTATCTGTATAATTCTCTTAGTCTGCCTGTCTGTCTCGAGGATGAAAGGTTCTACTAAATCTCTAGTCAGTGCCCATAGCTGTCTAGAGAGCTTTCCAAAATCAAGATGTGAATCTCGAATCCCTGTTTAATATGATCTCCCATGGCACTCCATGTAGCCTGACTATCAGATTTCTATACAGCGTGGCCAAAGTGATCAGTGGCTACTCCATTGGTATAAAGTGTGTGCTCTTCGTGAGTTGTTCTTCTATGACCCATATTGCATCCTTCAGTTGGCGAGTCCTAGGCAAACCGGCTAAGATGTCATATGCTATGCTTTCCCATTTCCACTCTGGGTTTCTAATGGCTATAGTGTTCCACCTAGATGTATGTGCTCGACTTTTAGTTGCTTGCACACCAAATAGTAGACCACTATGTCGTACAACTCTCTCTTCATTCCAAGCCACCAATAGGTTCATCGAACATTGTGGTGCATCTTCACTCTAATTGGATGCACGTGCATCGTGAAGTGTGAACCTCATAAAGAATCGTACTTCGAAGTCCTGAACCTCTCCTTCAATGTCCATGGATGAGAAACTCTATATGAACCATCTGTAGTATCCAGCTAAGCCTAGGAAACTCCAAACCAATGTAGGTATCTTCTATTGTTCCCACTATACTACTACTTTTATCTTAGCTGGATCTATTGCGATACCTGCTGCTGAGACGATATGGCAGAGAAAGTTCACCTCTGAGATCCAAAAATTGCACTTTGAAAACTTTCCATACAACCTGTGCTCTCTCAGTGTTTACAACACATTCCTAAGATGCTGCTCATGTTCTTCCCTAGATGAAAAATCCACCAATAGGTCATCTACAAAGACTATCAGAAATTGTTCAAAATATGGACTGAACACTCTATTTATCAAATCTATAAATGCTGCTAGAGCATTGGTCAATCCAAAAGGCATGACCAAAAACTCATAGTGGCCATATTTGGTCCTAAATGCAGTCTTTGTGATGTCTTCTACTCTAATCTTCAATTGGTACTATCCTGACCTCAAATCGATCTTCAAGAAGTCAACGATTGAGCTCAACTGGTCAAATAGATCATCAATGCGAGGAAGAGGGCATCTTTTCTTGATAGTTACATGGTTTAGAATCCTATAATCGATGCATAAATGCATGCTTCCATCCTTTTTCTTCACAAATAGCATTGTTGTACCCCATGGAGAGACACTCAATTTGTTGAATCCTTGATCCAACAGTGTCTGTAACCGTTCCTTGAGTTCCTTGAGCTCAAAAGGTGCCATTATGTATGAAGCTATAGAGATAGGTATTGTGCCTGGCATCAACTCAATGGCGAGATCTACTTCCCTGTCTGGTAGCAATCCGGTAATCTTATTTGGAAATATGTCCATAAATTCTCTGATCGCAGGGATCTGCTCAATGTTCAGTCTATCCCTTGAACCACTCTACTCAGCTAGTACTAATGTTGTCATTATCAGTTCTCTACCTTAGTCTAGTTGTCTCAATGCATTCTTATAGGATATCCATTCTCGTTCTCTATCTCTGCCCTAACCTTGGAAGAAAAAGTGGTGCCTTCCATGGCAAAAAGTCACTATCTTTCTTTGGCAAGCTATCATGACTCTTTGCATGAACATTTACAAATACCACTGTTCATTCCAAATATCACATCAAACTCTTGTAGTTTGAAAAATATCAAATCATGTACAAGTTATCGCTGTTGAATCTCAACAGGGACATTATGAACACACTCACCCATAGCTATAACACTATTGGCAGGAGTGGACACTAATAGTGAATGTCCTAATTCCTCCATTTTACATCCAATTCTACTTGTGTGTGAGTATGAAATAAATGAGTGTGTGCAGCCAGAATCAAATAAGACTCATGCAAGTACAAAACCTATGAGAAGTGTACTTGTCACGACTATCATGTCCTCAACTGCCTCTGCCACTGTGGTTGCATACATCCACACTGGCTACTTTTGTGTTGGGGTAGTAGGTATTATTGGTGTTATTGCCTAATTTTGGTCCCTCTGATCCTGAGCTGGCAATGCCTATTGCCTACGTCTCTGGTGTCTAGCCTACCCTATAGCCATATACCCTCTATGGTTCTATCCCCTCTCCTACTGTTTGGGTGGCTATTGGTCTTTGCCTCTCTGGCCTTGACCTTGGCCCTATTGGTCTCTTTGCTATTGTTGATGTTGGGGAGCTAAAAGTGTAAGTCTCTGTTGAGGCACTGAAAGTGTCAACTACTGGTACTGGCCAGTTGGGCAGGTTGTAGCTCTATGCCCTGTCTGACCACAAATGTAGCTTGCATTAGTCCCTACTCTGCATTCAGCAGCTTTATGTCCTAGCTGATTGCAATTGTAGCATGTGTTCGTCCCCACTCTGCACTCACCTCCATGATGACATTTGTAAATTTGATAGAAAGGTAGTCTATTGTCCTGAACCTAGCCATCCATAGCCCTCATGGCAACTTGTGCATCTGTTCGACATTTCTGTTGTGCTCCCTGCTCTATCTAATATGGCCTTGGATCTTGTTGCCTCTAGTCAAAGTCTCGGCAAGGTCGAGTAGATATAACTCGCTCTACCTCACCTGCAGCTCTCACTACATCACCAAAGGTGGCAAACTTCCTATCCAACTAGGCTAGGAGGAGCTCATGAGGGAGACCCTCGTAAAAGCACTATGTTCTTCTTCTTTCGGTTGGAACCAAGCTCGACGCAAACCTTTCCAAAGCTCTAAATCTGGTCTCATACTACACTTTTGCCCTTCTTTTCCTGATATCTGGCATAAAGTACTTCTCTTCGAAGTTCACTCTAAATTCTTCCCAGATGATGTCTTGAGGATGTCGGCGAGCAAACATGGAACCCATCACTAAATCCCACCATATTCTGGCTTCATCTTGGAATGCCCCTGTGACGATGCGTACCCTGTGCTCCATTAGGCATGTCCTACTGCCAACACTCTTATGGCTGATGATATTTTACAAGAATGCCTTTTCTGCATCCAACTTCCCAAAAAATGGACATCCACCATTCTTCGCAAACTTTTCATACTACCACAATTCCAAATTTCTTGCCTCTACTAATCTGTTATATCCTTCTCCTAGCTCATACTGCAAAAACTGTGGTCTTGTACCTACTAGTATACTGTCAAATTGTGTGTAGCTCCACTTCCACTTGCAGTCTACTCGGTAGCTGCTAGTGTGGGTCATTTGGGCCCATTCTTACCTGAAATGGTGCAAACAAAGGAGCCATTGTTAGAGTAGTCCTATGTTCCAGCGGTGGAGGAGGAGGTGGCAGAGGATGGCCCATGGGAATTGCTGGCTCTCATCGTGCCTCATCATCCACTGCTAGTCTCTTCTCAGCTCTAGCCACTGAGAGGGCTATCTAGTTGAGCTCTCTCCTAAATTCATCTTGGTTCTACTGCATTTGCATCTAAGCCTCAGCCAATCTGGCAATCGTTGCATCTCTCTCCTATCAACCATTGCTAATGCAATGACTGTCATGGCAATGATTCTCACTATGTCAACTAACTGAAACTAGCACACTAGCCTCTCTTGGTGGCATGGTAGTCCTTGGTCAGCTAGATACTATGTCACTATGACCATGGCTGGGACTATTTTGTCTATGCAATGGAGGGGATGGGGCCCTAATCTACGTGTTTGTCTTACCATCCTGCTAGGATTTACTGCTCTAAGTTGAACACGTTGCCACACCATTGATTGGTAAGAAAATCTACAAGCCAAAACCATAAAATAGAAATATACCTACCGACACAACTCAAAGCAACTTTTGAACACATCTAACCTGTAATAACATCAACTATCTTAATCAACCAATGGTTAGCTCTGATACCAAGACAGTAACACCACAATTCGCTTCACCAGCGAACCAAACAAGAAATGCTTCACCAGCAACCAAACTATCCACTAATCTACTTAATTTGGTTAGGCCGACCCAGATGTACCCTCGACATCTCAAGATGGTAATGCAAGCATTCAATGCATGGATGAGATGTTTGAGGTTCTAACGTTGTTCTAGATGCATGATATGATGTGTCATTCATATTCAAAACAAAGTAAACTCGTTAAAAATTCGAAAAACAACAATTTTTAAAACAAAACAGACAGAGTCTCCCCTAAAAGTGCAATAAGGACCACCCTACCAATGACAAACAATATATATATATATATATATATATATATATATATATATATTACAATAAAACATAAAACAATGCCAAAACATTTTACTTTTCACACAAAATCACATTTTAGCCATCTTTATCCTATTGCATCGGGTCTCGAGCCCATTAGTTTGTCCTATTCAGTTCTATTCATGATAATCAACACACAGATCATATCACAGTTTCACACAACTATTCCTGCAATAAACATCATATCATTCATCCACAATAAAATGCATAACAAATTTTTACCGCACATTGTCATTCGATCTTAGCAAGAATATGTATGCAAATTGCATTGCTGCTCCTCCGCAGGCCCAATAGTGCTTAGTCATTCTAGTTCTCGCCTACATATATAATACAAAAATGTCAGTAATGAGTGTTACTAGTCAAAAAATAACTAAAAATCAAACTAACATGGGAGAGCTAACTCTTTTATTTAATGAAATCAATTATGTATTTCTTCATTAGAATCACTATAAGGGTACTAATCAGGAGCCATCTGCCTCGGTTTGACAGCAACCCATTCTAACTCGTCAGATGTCTCGACATTTTCAAACTATCCCTAGCGCTGAAAAATCAATTATCCTAAAGCCCTCTACATCCTCTGTATCACTCCTGGCCCTGAGCACATAGCCTGAGTACTCTCAAGCAAGCGCCTTCAATAGTGTTGCATTGCAATACCCATAATCCTCCACACTTCTCCGGGAGGTACTCAAAGGTGGAGTTGTCAGGATCCCTCGGGAATGGAATAACTCGCTCATCAATCTAGAGCCCGCTTTGACTGGCATGTGCAACTGCTTGCGGTGCACATGAGTTGACTTTCCCTTGTCACACATGTCACTAAAAAATTGAGAGAAAACTATATATGCATAGGTCTAGGTAGGGATTGTAGCATAGTAGGCCCGAAGGCATCAAGATCTAGATCTGAGTTTTTGAAAACAAACTCATGGGATCTCATCCTCGAGGGTTATTAATTTAGAAATTTATACGACTAACTGACCTATGTGGAGTGGGATATGGTAAACCCACCACTCAACATGTCTGCTTACCTGTTAAAACAAATCACGATAGAGTGAAAGAGTCAAACCAGAAATAAGTCCTAAAGAGACCCAGTAGAAGTTCTAATCAAGTCATTCAAATCACGCGAATTCATTTTTATTTACAATAAAAATAATTTAATATGTCAATCAACCCAATCCTAGCATGCAATGCTAATAATTATCAATTTTAAAGAATTAGGTCAGAGTTAATTATGACTCGCGTTGCCACCAATCGACGACAATTAGGGTTTGTTGTACAGTTCAGTCGAATTCAGCACCTGGCGGCATCTGAAGTTTGATCGAGTTTGGTTAAAGGAATATGGTAAAAATTCGACGAATTCCAGTGAATGCATTTTCTGGCGGTGTTCTGGGGACTTTTCTGGTGAGGTGGTCGAGGTTGTGGGTTGGCACTAGCTTGGTGAGCTCTACACAACTGCGGTGATGGTGAGGGTGGCGGCGATGATGATGGTCGTTTGCGACAACCGTGAGTCGGTCGCCTTGCTCAATCGGTCCTTGGTGGTGGCGCACGGGGAGGAGGAAGGTGTCTAGGATCGAAGGAGGTGGTGACGGTGGAGCGGTGCAGTCGGTGGCCAAACAGCATCAAGACCACGGTGCAAGGGCATGGTTCCAGTACGTCGTGGAGGTCAGGTGGTGGCCAGGATGGTGGGGGGGGGGCGACTGCTTAGCGACACTCGGACGAAGGCAGAGGCGTTGATCGGTGGCGGTGCAGCAGCAAGAGGTGGCGTTGGCGGCAACAATTGGAGTGGCATTGGGGCTAGGAAGGGGAAGTGTAAGGGGAGGGTTTGGGTGGAAATCTCGTAAATAAAAGTTGACACGACTCCGACTCGAATAAAAAAAATAACTAACTCCTAATAAATTACAAAAAAATCAAGCAAAATATAAAAAAATCCCATAAAATATATTATACTCCATAACATCAAAATGACTTGTTCTACAACTAATAACCTTCCCAAATTACTGTATAACACATCCTCATGCGTTATTCAACTTAAAAATAATTCTACAATCAAATATATAAAAAAGTACTACAAACTATCAAATACTCTGATAATTCATTTTTAATTATCTTTGTGACGCTATCATCATATATTCGGGTACCCGCATCACTCATAACGCACAACTGGTCTAGGCTCATCATGCAGGTTATGAAACTAACTCGAATCCAACGTACGGCTGAACTAACTAGTTTACTAATGTAAAACTCTGACTCGAGTCACGAGCTTTACAGCATGGTCGTGGTGTGTGCTTACATCAAGAATAACATCATAAACAATACACAATGCAAAGGAAAACAATGAACAACGTCTGGCATGCAAAACAAGACACGTGCAAGTAATAAATAAATAAAATAAGTCAAATAAATGAAACAACAATACTAAATATAATAGTGGTCGAGTAAGATCAAGAAAAGTAATAAATAATAAATAACAATAATAATATAAACAATGCTAAATAAATATACGACTAAACGCCGGTGAATAATAGCACATACGCGAGTAATAATAGATAAATAAATAAATAAATACATGAATAATCAACATATAATTAAATAAATAAATAATTAATTAATTAAATTAATCATGAATAATAGTAATATAAATGTCGAATATATTAATATACGACTAAACACAAATAAACAATAACATGAGAGAAAATAAATAATAATAAATTGATTAAATTAAATTAAATAGTAAAAGCATGAACAAAAATAATATTAACAAATAAATATATGATCAATAAAAACAAATAATCATACAAGCATTCATTACATACGACATTTATTTAAATAATAAGAATTAAACAATAATGAATAAATAAATGAATGAATGAATAATAAATAAAGAAAACCAATCATAACATCAAGATAAGCCAAATAATATGAATATGAATATACATCTAAATTAACATAAAGAGTCTCGAATTACTGAAAATGGTCGAAAAACACACGAAAACAGGTAGAAAACGGCTTAAAAAGGACTACCGACTCAATTGGGGCGAATTGGCCAAGTTGAACTCTTTGGCAAGCTGGGCTGGACTCAATTAGCTAGGCCAAATAGTTGGATGTGGACAGACAAAGACGGTTTGGACTTGACTGCGGATAGAGTGCAGAAGAACACGGCGCAAGTAAACAGACGGATAGGGACACAGGCAAACGGGAATGACAGGGACACACTGCAAAGGATGTCGTCGGTCGCCTTTGACATGGGGGAGGATGGGGAGTGTGATGGAGGCGGTGATCGATGGAGGTCGGTCATCAGTTGGCCGAAAAATGGCCACAGAGAGGAGGTATCGCCGCCAAAAAAGGTGGAGTCACGAGCGACGATTCTAGGGGCGATTGCAGCCACGATGGAGGTTGGGGCTGGAATCATATGGAAGGTTTCAAGCATAAGAGTCGATCTATGTAATTGAACTGGCTGGAGAAGCCCAGTGGCTCAAACAGCTGCAGAAGCGATCAGAAATAGCGACAAACTATTGTCTTCGGCGGCCAACGTGATGGCACCGGTGCCGAAGCTGAGCCTGGATCGATAGCTGCCCACAAGGCGGTCATGGTGACAGTGGTCTAGTGACCGGAGGGTGGCTGGATACTCGTTGGAGATGGCTCAAAGTGGAGGCGGCGCTAGCGTTAGAATTCCAAAATAGTGGGAGAGGAGAGAGCTAGGCTTTTTTCTATTTTTGCTCAACGATTCAAATTTTGCCAGATGGCGAGATCTCATTGTCTGACAATTCGTGGGCCTGGTGGGGTCTACATAGGGTATATATGATATATATATATATATAGTTGGAAAGCACAAATCAACGCCGACAAAATTCGAAACTGAGTCAAAGCCTAATTGAGGATCTACAAACGGAAATCAAGGTGAGGAAGCTAAATGGGTTTAAAAATTCTATACACAGCTGGGTGAAGATCTAAGAATCAAATCAAACTGGGCCCACAGGGGCAATCTGATGGTCTGAAATCCCATAAGTGTTTGCAAAATAGATACTCTAAAAAAACCCAATAAGATACTAAATGCTGCAATAGCCTAGATCTAGTCATAAAACCCGGAGCTAACACAAGCCTTATACTTCAAGTATACACTAATAATTCATACTCTGTTGTAGCATAACTAAAGCTATCATCTGTATATTAGCATACCCAACCTCCATAATATGCTCATACAACCATCTGGGCCCTATACTCATGGCCTGAAAGTTGAACTAATTTGAACCGACTTGAGATCGGCCCGAACCATACAAATCATCAAGCAGGTAAAACCCTAAGGGTTTTACACTTGGGAATCTATATGATTAATTATCAATTATTATCTTTGGTATACCGATCCAGTGGATTATTGATGGATTGTTTCGAATAAGCTTTATTTATTGTATTCTATTACATTTTTATTTTTCACTTTCAGTCGAATAAGGTTCAACCACGAACCTGTTGACCTTGGGTTGGTAGTGGCTAGGGTCTTTACTTGGCAAGGCTGGCATGGAGTGCAAGGGTGGAGTTTTGGTTAAGAGTTGGAGATAAGGGGAGGACTTCTCCCCAAGTTGTTGGACGTGGAGAGTGGGATTTGATTTCCAAACTATTTTTTCCTCCCATATAGTTGGCCATTTTCTTTTCTCCACTTATGTGGTCTCTTCCTTGTTAGGAGTCTCCATCTTTTCTTCATGGCATAGGTAATAGGTATACCTCACACTTGATGTATTCATCGCTTCTGGTCATTTTCTCTTTATTATCATACATGTATTCATGTTTAGGGTTGTTGTGTAGTTGTTCTATTGATGAATGTAAATTATTCTTTGTTGTCGGTTCATGCAAATATCTGTTAATGCATGTTTGTTCACAGTTCTTTTTTTTTAGAGTGGTTGTTTTCCATGAATGAATGTTTATGCTTGTGTTGCTTTTATTTACTATCCCCGGCGTCGACTTACTTGACCGTGCCATCTGTTACAGCCGTGATTCATGGGCGATGCCGGGAACTAGGGTTTTGGTGTTGTCCCTAGGTTTCCCGCATCCATGAGGGGGTAGCGGTGGCTATCCGAGTGGTGGAAACAACATGCCGAGGCTAACCCATGTCGAGTTGCAGGTTACAAACCGAGGTACACGAGGCTACTGAGTGACCGAGCATGGCGATGGAGCATGGCGTCATGTTATAGCAGTTGTGTCGGCACATGGGTCGGTATTTGGTGTATCATGCATGTGGCCGAGTCTCGGTCGAGAAACCTCAAGTTGCTGTTGATCAGTGTTTGGGTCAGCAGATTGAGGTTGTGGTGCAACCGTGGACCGAGCAGGCTACCGAGCCGAGTGCGCAGCACAGAATGCCGAGCAGCCGCCAGTATCGAGCAAAATAGCGGTACTGTGTTGGGGGAACAATACCGAGCACTGTAGTAGGCAGAGCGGCGCGCAGTCGTGCACGCAGGTGTGCGTGCGAGTAAGCGACAGGCGCACGGGTGAGCGATGGCGCGAGCGGGTGCTGGTGCGCGCGACAGTGCATGGGCATGCACGAGTGGCAGGACTAGTGCAGGGCAATGGTGGTGGACCTTTGCCAGCATATGTTTGGTGGATTGCTGAGGGAGGTTGAACCATGTCTGGACGTCGCTTGGCGTCGAGCCGGTGGGCGAGACGGGCTGACCAGCGGTGCAGCCAAGGGTTTGTGATGAAGCTTCATGGATGTTGCTGGGGGCGTATCTTGGTGGAAGATATGATCCAAGTCTGCAACTAACTTCTAAAGATAACCACAAGGCCGTTGGGGTGAACCTGGATGTGGTGTGGTGCTAGGTTGCTGGATACGGTGAGATTTGCAGATCTTTGTGTATAGAGATGTTGGATCCGAAGTTATCTGAAACAGAAGGGGCGTGCATATGTGCATGGGGTTATGCTAGAAAAACAGATCGGTGGATCAGAGAAGAGGATCACCAGATCAGAAAGGAAAGACGTGGGAGTGGATCAAGAGAGGAATCGAGTCCGGTGAGGAGGAAAGTTCCTGAGATTCCAGGCGTGTTCCTTTGTGAGGAAAAGCAACGGGGTGTGGCTGGTGAGAACGAAGCATGGAGTTGCTGCAGCCGGTGTTCGTGGTGAGCGCTGGAACTCCATCGGCTTGCTGGAAACCAAGTACACGTTGTTAGGTTGCTTGTGTTGGCAATCGGGGTTGTAACAC
>JAURVB010005325.1:0-15589 GCA_033002965.1 Piper betle
TAACACCATTAATTTTGCTAGAGATATTGAAACATTCATCATGCTAGAGATATAGATAATAAGATACTCCATATATACTCCATTAATTGTAGTTGAATGTTTTTTTACTATACGCAATAAAGTAAAGATAATATGAAAAAGGTAAATATTTGTACAATTAGAACAAATATTTTTTATAAAAATAATAAATAGTTGATTAAAAAATCATAAGTTCATAATGATGTACAAAAAAATAAATTAAAAAAATGTCAATAAAAATAAAATATCTAATTAAAAAATGAGATCTTATTCAAAACTCTGATGTTAAATTTTAAAGTAAATATGATAAAAGGTAGAGATACAAATAAATCCAAATAAAGAATGAAAGTCAATTTAATACTAAAAAATTGCCAAAAAAATATAACTAAATTGAAATTAATAATAGTCCCAAAATTTACTTGGGTTATTTGAAAATTGATTCACCTTTTTTAGCTTCTCACATACATTTGAATAAATATTTTCATAAATATTTACAAAATTGTGATAAAAATAATAAATATGTTTAAAAAATATTAATTTGAAAAAATCAATTTAAAATAAAATGCCACATTTAGAGTTAAAATCTTAGTTAAAAACTGATTTAATATTTTTAAATCGAATGCCAAATTTAAAATTGAAAACCTATTTAAAAATCTGATTTATATAATTTTTCCTAAGTGTGCACGTGCTTACACACTCATATATATATATATATATATATATATATATATATATATATATTAAGATCAAAATATATCCCAATCAAAATTAAAAGACAATTTCATACATAAAAATTACAAACAAATAATCAGAATTAAAAGCTAAATTTGAAATAAAAACTAAGCATTACTTCATTTATTGAGCGAAAATATTTTGCTGGTTTAGTTAGTAAAACTGTATAAAAATTTATGGTTAAGAAGTTTTGAGGACCATGGTATATATGGTAAATATATATATGGCGATTGTGTGAGACTGCATTCAATAAAACAAATATTTGATTAATCAATGAAATAATTTTTTACTCACAGCACCAAAAAAAGTGCTAATAAAAAATAGAAACAGTCTAAGCAGATACTCCATTAATTTTGCTATAGATATAAAAAAATAATCATCATGCTATTGATATAGATAATAAGATACTCCATAAATTTTGCTACAAATGTATTACTTTTCCTTTTAAAGAGAACTAGCAAAAATAGAAACTTGGAAGCAGGGTTATCTTTACTGTTCTGGTACTATGTATAATGTATAGGGTGTTAACTCTTTAAAATAGGTTTCCTTGTTTTCGTTTATGTAGCAATCAACCTTTCATTTTTTTAATCTAAACTTGTTAATGCCACTGTACTACAGCTGGTAGGTTTTTTATCACCATTGTTGAATATACCTGTGTGTGTGTTCTTTATTTATTTATTTCTTTCTTTCTTTAACAGGAAAGAGTTGAAGAGGTCTCTGCTCACTCTGAAACATATCATTCAACAGAAATCCTATCTTCTCAAGTCCAACAACCTTCAATTTTTCTTGTTCATCACTTGAAAGATTCTCCTACTAATATAAACCAATGTTTGTTATGCTTTCATTTCTTATATGGTTCTTGTCCAGATTGAGCAAGTCATCTAATCACCTTACATCATCATCTCTTTTTTTTCTAAATTTGATCTTTCACCCTTCTTTTATCTGACCATGACGTCCAGATTTTTCAAGAAAACTGACAAACTTCAGATCGAATCCAAGCCTCGTATTGAATCCATAAACCCCAATGTCACCGATATGATCAACCGATTAGCACTATCCAAAAAACCACCCGCTGTACCTGCATTTGGATCCACTGCGTCTTCCTCTGTTTTTCCAAATATTGTGGGTCCAAATGAACAGATGGAAAATGATTCTACCGAACAACCACCGAAAGAAAATGATGTTGGAAGAGCTCCTCCTGGCAGACAAAGGAATAACTGGATGTCCTCCACAGTTTCTATTGGGCAAGATGAAGCTTACAACCAGGTGTGCAATTTTCTCAAGGATGATGAGGTTGGAATGGTTGGGATTTATGGCATGGGGGGTGTTGGCAAAACCACACTCATGAAAAAAATTGAAAGAGAGTTTCTGAAGCCTTCTCACTTCAAAGTTATTTGGGTAGTTGTATCCAAGACAGTGGACATGGATAGGATTCAAGAAGTCATAATGGGAAATTTGAACTTAGCCTTCAACAAGCATGAAGACCCGTCTAGCCAAGCTGAAAAAATAAATGTTGCACTTTGGAGAAACAAAGTTGCTATTTTGTTTGACGACATTTGGGAATGTTTAGATCTTGAGAAGCTTGGCATATTAGGTCAAGAGAATTTGGACGCAGGATCATTCAAGCTAATCTTCACAACTAGATCGGAAGCTGTATGTGAGAAAATGCAGTCGGAAGAACTGATTAAGGTGGAACCTTTGGGGTGGGATGATTCTTGGGCTTTGTTTAAAAGAAGTGTCGGCAGCAAGAACGATATTGAGAGCTGGGACTCTAGCATTGTGGAGCTTGCCGAAGATGTTGCAAGAGAGTGCAAAGGGTTGCCGCTCGCACTCAAAGTCATCGGTGGGGCTATGGCGTGTAGAAGGCGTCTGGAGGAGTGGAGGCATGCATTGGCTACTCTTCGACGCTATCCAGCTGATATCCCTGAGGCCGAGGAGTATCTGTTTACTCGATTGAAGTTTAGCTTTGACTCTTTGTCGAATCAAAGAGAAAAGGGTTGTTTCTTGTATACCTGTTTCTATCCCGAGGATAAAGTCATAGAGGCCAACAAGCTCATTGAATGTTGGATTGGAGAAGGGATTCTAACATTGAATGGCAGCTACAAGGAAGCAATGGACGAAGGAATGTACATCTTTCGAACCCTGCAAACTGGATGCCTTTTCGAAACACTCCAATATACATATTTTAAAAATGCTTTAAGCACGAGAATACACGATGTAATCCGTGACATGGGAATCTGGATTGCTAACTCTCATGAAATAACTGACAAAACAGAGGCTTGTCGGTATTCCGTATGGTGTGAAGATTCCGAATTGCCAGAGGAAGCTATTTGCTGCAATTTGACCACTCTTATCAATTACGAAGAATGGGGCGGGATAAGTATGATATCGTGCAATTTTGCCGGCTTCACATCCATGTCCAAACTGAGAGTAATAAAATTGAAGGGAGTTAAATTTGATGGAATTCCAATATCAATTGGGGAACTGACAGAGCTGAGACATCTTGAACTGATTGAAATAACCCTGGAAAGATTACCGGATGAGATTAGAAATTTGAGGAAGTTACAAGTGATGCATTTTTACAACCGGTCCCGGGAAATGTATATTGATCTTCCAGCAGCGATTGGTGAACTCACTGAGCTAAGAAGACTGGTATGCAGTACTAGAAATATACCGACAGAGATAGGCAACTTGCACAAGTTGGAGGAATTGGTGATTAATAAAAGCGAGATTGAAGAGTTGCCTGTGGGACGACTTACCGAGCATAGAAAGCTTGGTGTCTCTGTGCAAAATTTTTGTGTAGGAACATTTCCAGTGGAGGTAGGAAACTTGAAGAAGTTGGAGGAGCTACACATATACATTCCCCTTGTAGAGTTCCCACAGGTAATTTGTCAATTAATCAATTTGAAGAAACTATTCCTCGAAATACAGGCTCACGTGGAGTTGCCCATAGGACTTGGAAATTTAAACAAACTGGAAATCTTTGAACTGGGTAGAGTTTGCAGTTCCCATTGCGTTGAACTGATTCCTATTGACACATTCAGGAATATGCACAAGTTGAGAGAGCTAAGACTTCCGATTAGAAATTTCAAGATATTGCCACCGAGCTTCTTCCAGGGGTTGACATCGTTGAAGAGGCTGTCATTTAGGTATCAAGGTAGTGGGACAGACGAGGATGAGCACATCTTCGAGGACGATGCTTCTTTTCTCCCCCAATTGTCATCCTTGCCATTGAGAATCCTAAGAATTGAAAGCTGCCGAATCAAGAAATTTCTAGTCTCCCCGACAAGCAACGATTTATGCTTCCCTTGGCTAGAAGAGCTCCACATTTACGACTTCGATCGGCTAGAAAAGATGCAAGTGATGAGTCAGATGGCACTTCCAGGCATACGGGTTGTCGATGTCTCATATTGTTTTTCCCTGAAGCACATCTCCGGACTTGAACATCTTCAGAGCCTTGTGGAGCTCCGAATTCACAATTGTTATAACTTGCGAAAAGTGATCCAGGTGGCCGAGGATATAACGTTGTTGGATCATTCACCTGGTATTTGCTTTCCCAAACTTAAAAAACTACAGCTTTCGAGTCTTGGCCGGCTGAAGAGCATATGCAGTGACACCATCTCACTTCCTTCCCTCCAGGAGTTTTACTTGGATGGTTGTCCAGATATAAGAGTACTACCCAGAGGCCTGGTGAAGGAAAACAAGGCACCTGAACGACAATGTTATATTGAAGGTGGCCGCGAGTGGTACAACAAACTCCAGTGGCAAGATGAAGATTTCAAAGCCGCCCTCGATCCACACTTTCATATTAACTTCAATATTTTCTAGAAAAAAATGTCAAATATTAGAAGGATTTATTTTGAATTGACGAGGAAGATTACAGCAGGGGCCGACAACAAGGGCAGAAGGTAACATCGTGAATCTTCATTATTATTGTTCATAAAATCTTGTTTTTGTGTGCATTTTTTGTGTTTTATTGGAATTGGGCTGCCATAAAAGTTCGATGTTTGTTGCACATTCTATGAAAACGAAAATTGATTTTCATCTTCAGCTCTATTCCACAGTTGTCTTTGCCGTTCTGCCACTTCCTTAATTTTATTTTATTTTTCCTTCAAACTATTTTATTTCCCAATGGCTCCGTCATATCCTTCCATTCCATAAGCATGACAAACGAGTTGGGTTTTCTCCATGGATTGGAAAGTTGGGAAATTCAGTCTTCTATCTCTCCCTTCTTCCCTAACTTTTTTTTTAATTAGCATTTGATATTCCTACTCCTGGTATCTTATGCTTATTGTTCAAGGCTTTTTCTCTTTCTCTTTGAACAATAAATTTTGAATTTCTCCACTAGCTATTCGATATGATGATTGTTTAGTTTATATATGGTTGAAGTTGGTTCAATATATATATAATATATGATTTGGTAGCTTTTACTCATTGTTTGTTGCAATTGCTTCATATATTGCATTTATCATATACTATCCTAGTGATCGTTTATTCCGTTTGCTTCAGGTCGTGAGGCAGATGGAATTCCCGGTGGATTATGAAAGGATTTTCTATTGCCTTGGTCTTTTTTTATCTTCAATAGGTTGCTTTACCAAATTAGTTCTTAGTGTTTGGAAAGATGACTATTACTATTCTTGATTGCGTTGCTTATTCCCTTTCTGCTTTGAATATTTTTTTCTTGCAAGAATTTTAGATTTAATGGAAACACCACCCTTGTTGCTCTTTTTAAATTTTTTTTAATCAATCAATTTTTATTTAGTTTTGAATTGTATGTGGTTAAATAAGTTCTTCATTTAGTAATTTATTTTATTCCCTTGCAATTTTTTTTGCAAGTTATTCACTTGCAATTGTTGTTGTAAACTTTTGTCTTCTTCAATCATGATAGGTTACTACTATTTTAAACTGTCAATTTTTTAAAACTCTTTAGCCTTTACTCACATAATAATGTAAACAGTTTTGTATTATTTACTTTAAACTCATTATTAATTTTATTCACCTTCATTTCTTTTAAAAACAACGTAGTTAGAGACACCATTGCAGACTCACCTATTTAACTTTTTATTTATTTCAACTCATCGCTAGGAGTGCAATCTAGTTATTGAACTATAATTCACTCACTATATATTGTACATAATTTATATCCTCTATATTTGGAAATACTTTTTCCCCCTAAAAGCTCTTTATTTAACCCTAAAAGGATGTGATAAATTAACACAAACACATGTCATGCATATAGATAACTAGGAAAATAATATTATTAGACAAAATTTTGAAAACTAAAAAAGTGTTCCTTTTAGGACCGTAAATGGTCATCCGATTTATCAATTTACCATAATTCAAAATTAAATGGAACAAATATAATAATGAATTTACTAACCGTATTAAAAAATAGTAAAAATTCAAATAATTTGATGAAATACATTAATTATAAATGGCAAAAATCAGTCGATTCAAAGTGGAATCGGGAATCGGCTGATTTAAATTAGATTGGATGAATTCCGCTTCAAAAAAATTTGCAAATCGGTTCATGAATCATCCGATTTGAGCTGATTCGAACTGATTCTCGAGGGAGGGCAGCGGGGGATGGGGCGGCAAGGGCATGCGGCGAGGGTGACGGCGCCGGGGGAAGAGTGGCGGGTGACAGGGCTTGGTAGGATAGGGTGGGGGGCCCAATGGGCGATGGGGTGGGGGGCTGAGGCTGGCTGCAGGGAGGCTGGCAAGGTTGGGAAGGCAGGCGGCCAGGGCGAGGGGACCGATTTTGACCAATTTAAGTGAACCGATTCTTGTCCAATTTTTTATGAATTGATCTGATTCAATAGCTCCCCTCCAATTAGATTCAACATCTGATTCTAATTTTTATAACCATGGGTAGAAGTTTCTCCTGTAATTGATTTATCAATTTAATCAAATATTATTTAATTAATATATATAATTATAAAACTTATTTCTACCTTAATATGAGTCTTGACACTTTTAATTGTCAATGCATCACTTTGATGAATTTACTTAATAATTTAGATTATTTATTTACTTATTTATTAAATAAAATATTAGATTGCTATAGTTTGGATGGTTGAAACATCTTATATTTTGTGAATGAAAAAATATGTTAGATACCTTTAATTTTTAGTCAACTTAATATTGTTGGTTTTGATATATAAAGAAGTGAAAATTTAACTATATATTAACCATTTAACTGATGGCAAAATGGTGAAAACTTGGTTATGACAAAACTTTATACACTTGGTTATGTTAAAAAAAGGGGAGTTGAGGTGAGTTACACCTCATATATCTTATATGATCTACACGTCTAATTTGAACCTTTTTAATGAGTTCCACAAAATAATATTTTATGTATTGAAAGTAGAGTGTATAAGCATGAGGTTGATAAAATTTTATCTTTTTTTAACATCATACAGTATTTGGTTGTGATTGAAAATGATTGAAAATATTTATTTCAACAAAATGTTATCATAATTTGTTTATTATAATACAAAATATGATAATAATAGGTGTTTCCCTTAATAGAAGACGATGATATTTAAAAATAGTCGAATTTAAGATTGCACGTATTAACTTCAAAAATTAGTACGAATGGCAAAAAAAATGTCACCAAAGGATATTAAAAAGTGGTTAGGAAAAGATGCCAAAAATATAGTAATAAATATTTTTATTGCTAAGGAAAAGACGCCCAAAATAACTAAATTTAGAGTAGGAAAGTTGAATCTATTGGAAAACTTGCGCATATTAAAAGAGTAAAACATAAAATAATAAAAATAATAAAATATTTTTCCAATATTATATCTTTAAGGGACAATCATTTATAAATATAGGAAGTTTAACCTCAACCTTACTAATGCGGCAAAAGATGAGAAGGGCCAATACTGTTTGCATAAAGATAAAACCAATATTGTTCGCACATCTTCAATTAAACTTTTAATATTCTAGCAATTATTAAAACATCTAACCCTTATTCATAAGGTGAATGGAAACATATATATAGCATGATTCTAAAAAAACTGCAATGACTACTCACAATAAAACATACAAAAACGCACGGCAAGAATGACAACTTTTGTCAAGTTTACATTGCAAACATAAATGTATAATGAATGATCGGAATTCATACGATGTACTCAATATCAAGTTCACAAAAGTTAGCATTCAAGTACTAAATCACACCATAATAGAATACCACAAACACACCACTCACACAATAACTCATCGCTTTAGCGCAACAAGCCACCATCAGAACCACCGTATAAAAGGTGTAAAATGCACATCCCAGACCGCCGATATTGTAAAAGAATACTTAGTAGCATCAACACAAATGAAGCTAATGACTGTTGTAAAAATAGGAAGACATATATAGCTTCTAAACATGTTGGAGCCCATGATACAAGTAGTTCACCCTCCTATAAGTGTTGTCACTTCAACAACTTTGACAGTGACATAGAGCCATTACACCATGTAAAAAATTTAGAAGATTTTCTTCTAGCAACTGAACCATTTGTCACTTTAACAACTTCGACAATTACATAGAGCCATTACACCATGTAAAACATTTAGAAGATTTTCTTCTAGCAACTGAACCATTAAGCAATTATGCATTGCAAAATAGACGCAATCACCCAACAATAAGAAGCTAGCAATGGATTGAAAAAATTAAACAAAACAAATCATTTACTGATATAATATAATTAGTAACTCTACAAAGATGAATCTACTTATGATCACGTTCACAAAGCACCATTAACGCACAACACCGTAACAAAAAATACATAGGCGCCAAGATATGGTACCGCTCCCGCACCACCGTGTCCCATCAAAAATATCAAAAATAAAAAAATAAAAAGAAATTTTTTGAAGAATTATTCCAACAAATAAATAAATTATAAACCCACTAAATTGGCCTAGGTATGATTATTGGTAACTTGAAATTTAAAGAATTGACACTTCACAAAGCGCATAAAACGGCTGGATTTGCCCCTGCCCATGTGCGTTTCAGGTTTTATTACATTGCACAAAAAAATTTGATTGCCTTGATTGGGCAGCAATATAAGTTGTTTTGTAGTTTTATTTTTCCTATCCAAGACTGCAAAATTGCACATTCAGCCCATTACATCTGAGGCTTTTTTTTAAAAAAAAGAAAAATTGAAAACTTTATACATATATAGATTCATACAAAAAAATGTCCTATGAAATATGAGCTTGTTAAGAAGATCCTTGGGAATACAAGGAGTACATGTACGACGACGTTTGCTTCTTTTCTCACCCTATCATCATCCTGACCATTGAGAATCCTAAGAATTTTCTATAACCCAATCAAGAAATTGCAAGTCCCATCGACAAACAACACATTATGCCTGCCTTGGCTAGAGACGCTCCACATTTCCAATTTCCGTCGGCTAGAAAAGATGTGTTGTTTGTCGGATGGCACTGCCAAGCATACGTGTTCTGGACATCGCATTTTGTGATTCCCTGAAGCACATCTCTGGACTTTAACAGCTTTAGAGCCTTGTGGTGCTCAAAATTGGCCATTGTCGCAAGTTGGGGGAAGTGATTCAGGTGGCTGGGGATCATTCCCCTGGTGTTTGCTTCCTGAAACTTGAAAAATTAGAGCTCGTGTATCTTCATGCAGTGACACCATCTCATTTACTTCACTTCAGAGACCTGGCGAAGGAAAACTAGGCCCCTGAACAATGTTTTATTGAATGTGGCCGCAAGTGGTAACAAACTCCAATGGCAGGATAAAGATTTCAAACCTATCAAACCCACCCTCAATCCACTCTTTGACTCTGACTAGGGGAAAATTTTGTCAGAAAAATGTCAAACATTAGTAGTTATCATATATATATATACATATATATATATATCAACCGAGTGATCATTTATTCCTGTTGTTTCTGGTCTTGAAGCTGATAGAATTCCCAATTATTAAAAGATTTTCTATAGCAGAGGTCTTTATTTGTTTTCAGTAGATTGCTTTATCATATTTGCACTCAAATTTTGTGCAGATGACTATCACTATTCCTGATTGTATTGCATATCCTCTTTTCTACTTTGGATATTTCCTTTTTTTTATAAAAAAATTGAATTTGAAGTCATGGAACACCACCTTTGTTGCCCTTTTTAATTTTTTTAATCAATAAGATTTTAATTAGCTTTGATTTGTCTACTAATTCATAAACTGTCTCTTTGAAAAAAAAATCATAAGCTGAGTCTATATTACGGTCAAATCAAGCTACCTCACAAGCAAACAATGTGTTCAAAGGGCTAGTTTATAATGGTGATTATAACTATCAATATCTTATTTGTGCAGGCTCAATTGGGTGTTTATAATAATGTCTCTAAAATATGTTGTTTTTCTAAGGTCAAAAAGTAAATCTACAAAAAATCAAATTGCTTTATACATACCATAGGGCATTGAGGTTAGGGTCTTTATTAGTACGTGATTCATATTGGGCCTGGGTTCAAGTTTAAATGAACCCTCTAGAATACGTTTTATTTTATTATAAGTAAGAAAAAATATTTCAATTTTGTGCATGTTTATGTAAATATATGTACATTTATTATCAGTTCGGGTTCTGTTCAGGTTTGTTTTTTAAATTGATCCAGGTCAAGTTTGGGTCTAAATCAATAAAAACTTATTATGTATAAATTCATGTCCAGATTTGGGTCTTAAATTTCGAGTTGGATTCGGGCCCTACAAAACCTGGACCAAACCCAACTCGGTCGCAACCCTACATAAAATTGAGATTGTTATTATGGATTGGCTATTCTATTTTGTTCTTAATGCTTTCAACAGCCTAATTGCTTATTTTTAGATCTAAAGATTTAATCTTATATGTAGATAGAAAAATTCAATTTCTTTCTAAATAGAGCAGTCTTTATTTACTTTTTGAGTGTTTTACATGTGAAATAGAAATATACTCTAACGAATGTGCTTTGTATATCATTTTGTACTTTCAATTTCCTAAACATATAGAAATTGGATGTAAATGATAATTTTGCAATGATTCGACAGATAGTCATCAATATTTAATATTTTTAGTTAATAATCCATATTAATAATTTAAGGGCGAGAATAACGAATTTAATCAATAAGAACAAGTAAGTGATGTTGTTTGCAGTCTTGAATTTAATATTTGATTTGATATTGCATAATAATGTAGTTTGAATTTTATTTTCAGAAATTAGTTGAGTTCTAGAACCTTCCTTGCTTGTGTAGAATTAATTGATTTAATCTTAATAATTTAAGAATTTAGTGATAATTCCTCATGAGAATAATATTTTCTCATCATTTTTATTACTCGATACAATACATAATCTTGTGTTTTAATTTTTACATCAGTACTTCTAGGGCTGAAATATTCTTTATTTTAAATTTTGCAACAATAATTAAATGGCGAAGATGAACAAGTTCAATGTATTAAAATTTATAAGTTCCACTACAAGAACATTTTTTAGTGTTTTTTATAAGTTTCACATAATTTTGTAAGATTTACAATCCAAAAACAACTAAAGACCACTAATCAAATTACACATCTTCCACATATGTAAATTTGATTCACATATTTGTAGGCCTAAAAAATAAAAGATATAAGAGATTCATGCTAAATTTATAACTTAAACTCACTAATAAATATAATTTCATTCACAATAGATTTAACCTCCCCCGACCCTTTAATATCATTCATGAAATAGTATTCATATAGACAATCTAGTTAAATAATGTAAATTTGATTCACAATTTCACTAATCCCATTAATATTAGCCCTTGGATTACAACAATGGTTAGATGATAAAGGTAGTTTTATTTATATAAAAAAATTTTACAACCATGTGATTTGAATTGGTGGTTAGATTTAAAAGGTATGATATTTTCATGTCAGCCGGAGCTGATGCTAAGGTTCCTTGAAATAAATTACTAACCTAATAATATATATTTAAAGTTTTCACATTTGCCTATCTATTTCTAAAAAATATATATTTATTTTATTTTAAAAAATTACATTTTTTTTAGCAAATAGAAAAAGGGGAAAGGAGCAACGAAAAGCATAAAATTATTTTACCTAGAAAAATAAATGGAGGCGGGAAACAAGTTTCCCTTCACAACCACTTCGGCCCTAGCGAGTGGGGAGGAGCCCATCTCTTCGTTCCTCGCCATGACCGCCACTTCACTTCACCCCTACAAGGTAACATCTTTCCTCCCATGTACATGTTGTTTGATTGTTGGATTGATATTGCAATTGTTGTTTTCCAATTTGTTATTTTTTCTGATTTGCAATTACCCTTTCATATGAAATTAAAGTTTGTGTATTTAAAGTTCGGGAGAAGTGTTCATCATGTTATTTTTCATAAAGTGCAAAAAAAGGCAAGGTTGGTCAAATTGCAGTTCAGTGCTCATTGTCTGATGTTCCAATCAAGCATGTTTGATGTTCATGTTGGCCAATTTAATTCAAGAAGTGTTCATCATGTTATTTTTGATAGGGTGCGAAGAAGGGTAAAGTGGATCAAATTCTAGTGTAGTAGTGTTCATTGTCTGATGTTTCAATCAAGCATGTTTGATGTTCATGTTGGCCAATTTAATTCGAGAAGTGTTCATCATGTTAGTTTTGATAGGGTGCGAAGCAGGCTCAGCTGGTCCATCCTGATCGAATCCGGGTGCTCAAAGCAGGAGACGCTTCTGTCATTGGTCCTGTTGTCTACTGGATGTTCGGGGACCAGCGAGCACATGACAACTGGGCAATCTTACATTCCCTAAATTTGGCTAACCAGAGGGGTGTCCCCTTTGCTGTTGTCTTCAACCTCCTTGACCAATTTCTTGGCGCCAAGGCCCGGCATTTTGGTTTCATGCTCAGAGGCTTGCACGTGCTCCAAAAAGCACTTGCCACTGTGCAAGTTCCCTTCTTTTTGCTCCAGGTTCATATAGAAATTTCTTTCTTTTTTCTTTTTGTTGTTTTGTTGCAACTTGTGCTTGTTAGTTTTTATTCATGATTTTCTAATGAGGCCAAAATTTCTTGAAGGGAAATGCAGCTGTGAATATCCCCAACTTCTTGAACCAGTTGGGTGCTTCGGTTCTAGTTACTGATTTCATGCCGCCTTGAGTTATTAGGAAGATGAAGGATGACATCTGTGACAAAGTTGGTGATGCCATTGCTGTACATGAAGTCGATGCCCACAATGTGGCTCCAGTTTGGGCGGCATCAGATAAACTTGAGTACAGTGCAAGGACAATCCGGTCAAAAATTCACAAAGTCCTTCCTCGGTATCTGATCAAATACCCCGAATTTCAACATCCCAAAGGAAATGGACAGCTGTGCCACCAATGGAGATACATTGGGATGAAATTATTTCTCGTGCTTTAAAGTTGGTAAAATACTATTCTCAAATTTGTGGATATTATACACCATTGGCTATTGAATTATGTATTTGTTTCTATCATTTCCTTTTGGTGAAGGAAAGGAGCTGAGGTGCCAGAGCTGGATTGGTGTACGCCGGGTGAAAAAGCTGCAATGGAGGTGCTTATGGGCTGCAATAACGGATTTTTGACAAAGAGGTTGAAGAATTATTCAGTTGATAGAAACAATCCATAGAAGCGCCAGGCACTGTCAGGGGTGTCCCCTTATTTACATTTTGGACATATTTGAGCTCAACGTTGTGCTTTGGAGGCACAGAAACTTAGAAAAATGTACACTTAGGTTTGTGCTGACCTGCTCTACAGTTTTACAGTGAGATTTTACAATTTATTAGGCAATTATATCTGAACCATATCTATTCAAAGCCAATGATATTAAGTACTTAATTTGCGAGGGAAAAATTATTTTCAAATATCTTTTCACACACGAATGTCTGTGATCTGTTTCCACTTCCTGGTTAATACTCCTAATGATCTGTGCTGTTCAATGTGTTTTAAGTCAGTTGATGCATTATTGGAGGAGATAATCAGGAGAGAATTAGCAGACAATTTTTGCTTTTATCAGCCACACTATGACAGCATTCACGGTACATGGGATTGGGCAAAAAAAACCTTAATGGACCATGCAGCAGATAAACGGGAACATATTTACACGTGGGTGGAGATGCTTTATTTAAGACTTTTGGTCTTATTTAATTCTTTCATTTGAGAAGCACATTGAGTTATTTTGTAGTTTGGTCGCAGGCAAGATGAGCTGGAAAATGCTAAATCTGCTGATCCGGTGAGCCCTCGTTTCTTATCAAATTCTTTGCTTGTTTTCTTTTTAAAGATTTTGAATATTATAGCCATCTATTTGTTCCATTCTTGAGTTTACTTCTCCCTTGAGTTTACATATTTGATCGTGTTGTGATGGGCTGCTAAATTAACAAGTCTTGTAATTGAATAATGAGGATTTAATTCTTTCTACATCAAGCAGTATTGGTTGTTGTTTTGCAAGAATAATCTTTTCTTAATTAATTATTGGCCACTATCCTTTGAGAATAATCTTGTTAGGAGTTGCTGAGACTTCAGTCTTCTTTAAGTCTCGTGTGACATGTATCATTGGCTAGATGATTTGAGGGTAAGGAAGTGACTATGGCTGCCTATAATTTTTTGAAAAGAATGAAAGTTGCCAATTCATTGCAGTTATTGTTATTATGCAAGGATTGAAATATGCTTATGATTCCAACATAAGCTAGTAATAGATCTTTAACAAGATCCATCCTAGGTCTTTGGGACTGGGCCATTATAATTATTGTAATGAACTTTTTAGCAAGATCTCTTGTATTAAATCTGATATGTTGTTCTTGATTTTAGAAAAAAAAGGTCAAGTTGCATTTTCTATTTTGGTCATATTCACAAAAGTTTCTTTCTGGAAAGGAGGCTTGTGACATCGCTATAGATCAATTTGCAATCATGTTTATTTTTGGGAACATGAGATGCAATTCTCGCACCAACCTGTACCAGTTTCATGCGTGCATGTACTAGGCAACAGACCCATGGGAAAAAGTTATTTTGTTATATAAATCAGCCATATATATTAAATAGGTTTTTTGTTTCTGATTACATGTTTCTTTTACTGGTGTGGCCTAATAATAGTCTTCTATTTGCAAATTTTAATAGTAATAAACAACTTCTTTAATTGTGGCTAATAATATTCATCTTAAGTTTTTTGTTTTAGTGGGTTTCCTGGTTTTTATTTTTCAATGGGTGGTACATGGAATATATTTGTCTCTAATCTGGCGAGTTCTAAGCAAACGTATATCCCTCTTTTTAGCTTTGGAATGCATCACAGCTGGAAATGGTTCACCATGGGAAAATGCATGGTTTCATGCGGCAAGATTATCTTCTTTTCTTCCTTCATTTTTTTAAATATTGTTTTTTGTGTTTTTTAGTTGATATGCTTGCATTTGTTGATGACCTGATAATGTTTTGATTAATTGTAAAAAAATAATTTACAGCATGTACTGGGCGAAGAAGATTCTTGAGTGGACAAATGAACCTGCAGAAGCCCTTTCTGTGGCTATTTTTCTCAATGACAAGGTGATAATGTAAATTTGTCAAATGCTTGAGTTTCACAATTGAGCACTTCAGAATATGACTCATTTAACAGGAGTCAGATATTGTATTTGATCTGTTTTTCATCGTATGGTTTCCATCAACACAGTTCGTATCAGTTTTCCATATTTTCTTTCCTTACAATTTCGAGCATGGCTTGTTGATCTAGTTTACCATTTGTTGTTGTTCTTCATCTTGCATTTGTCTTTGCAAATTTCTTTGCAGCATGAAATTGATGGTAGAGATCCGAATGCTTATGTTGGATGCATGTGGTCAATGTGTGGTATCCATGATCAGGTATGTGTTCTTGGACCTGAT
>JAURVB010005329.1:0-17891 GCA_033002965.1 Piper betle
CCGACTCGAGTAAATATTACGAAATAAATTTTAAAAAATAAAATAATTTTTGTAATAAAAACTTGGCTCGATCCCGACTCGAGTCAATATTATAAAATAAATTTTAAAAAAATAAAATAATTTTATAATAAAAACTTGATTCGATCACAACTCAAGTCAATATTACGAAATAAATTTTTTTCAAAAATAAAATAATTTCATAATAATTTTTTTTAAAAAATAAAAACTTTACTCGATCCTGACTCGAGTCAATATTACAAAATAAATTTTACAAAAATAAAATAATTTTGTAATAAAAACTTGAGTCAATACTCAAGTCAATTATTATGAAATTATTTTAGTTTTTTAAAAAAATTATTTCATAAAATTGACTCGAATGAGGATCGAGCCAAGTTTTTATTATAAAATTATTTTATTTTTTTAAAATTTATTTCATAAAATTGACTTGACTTAAGTGAGTGAGGAAATCAAAAATAAATTTTCATAATAAAAACTTAGCTCGATCCTCATTCGAGTCAATTTTATGAAATAATTTTTTAAAAAACTAAAATAATTTCATAATAATTGACTTTAGGATTGACTCAAGTTTTTATTACAAAATTATTTTATTTTTGTAAAATTTATTTTGTAATATTGACTCGAGTCAGGATCGAGTAAAGTTTTTATTTTTTAAAAAAATTTATTATGAAATTATTTTATTTTAAAAAAAATTATTTCGTAATATTGACTTGAGTTGTGATCGAATCAAGTTTTTATTACAAAATTATTTTATTTTTGTAAAATTTATTTTGTAATATTGACTCGAGTCAGGATCGAGTAAAGTTTTTATTTTTTAAAAAAATTTATTATGAAATTATTTTATTTTTTAAAAAAATTATTTCGTAATATTGACTTGAGTTGTGATCGAATCAAGTTTTTATTATAAAATTATTTTATTTTTTTAAAATTTATTTCATAATATTGACTCGAGTCGGGATCGAGCCAAATTTTTATTACAAAATTATTTTATTTTTTTAAAATTTATTTCGTAATATTTACTCGAGTCAGGATCGAGTCAATTTTTTATTACGAAACTACCCTCCCCTGTTTTTTTCCCCTGTTTGCCGCCCCACCCCACCGCCGGTGAACTCCGCCCGCCTCACCACAGCGCTGCCCCGGCTCACCCCTTCCGCCCCTGCCCCACCCCGTCGCCACCCCGGCCGCGGCGATGCCCCCCCCCCCTCCGCTCACCCCGTCCGCCACCCCGGCCGCGGGGATGCCCCCCCCTCCGCTCACCCCGTCCGCCCCCGCCCCACCCCGTCGCCGCCCGGGCCACCCCTGACCCACCCTGTCGCCGCCCCGTCGCGCTCACCCCGCCTCACCACAGCGCCGCCCCGGCTGCCTCCTCCGGCTCACCCATTCCGCCCCCGCCCCACCTTCCAGCCGCCTATCGCACTCACCCCGTCTGCGCCCCACCCAGCCGCCGACCCCGCCGCCTCACCCCGGCGCCGCCCCGGCCACCCTCCACCGCCCTCCCCCCCCCCCCCCAAGAAATATTTTAAGATCTAAAAAATATTATAATTTATCACAATATTTCTTAGACAGAATAAACAGTCATACATATGAGAAATATTTGTTGAAGTTGTGTGACTCCTTTTTTTCAGTTCAATGTGTGAGGATTGCATGCATGGTTCCGTTATATGTGGATTGCTTGTGAGAAAAGGTTCATGCTTGCGAGATTTTAATTGGGTTTTGAAGGTTATTTTGTCTCGAAGCAGTGCTGTGGTGGAGGAATAGTGAAAAATTAGCTTATAAGAATTTTGGTGATTAGTTGAAAATGTCTCGCAACAAATTCACTTGGCTGAAACTATTGTTGTAATGAGCCAATGGTGAAAAAGTAGCTTATTAGATGGGGTTTATGGTTTAAACTAAGGGTGTTTGTATAATTTTGCATGCCTTGCAACAAATTCACTTAGCTCAAAATGTTTCTGTGATGGGGGAATTAATGAAAAATTAGGTCATTAGAAGTTGTTGGTTAGCCGAAACGTGAGAGTGTTTGTGATCTTGCTGTCACATGTCTTGCAATGAATTCCCTTGGCTCAAAATATTGCTTTGATGAAGGACTGATGAAAAATTAGTTCATTAAATGTGATTGGTTGGTTGAAAGTGAAGAGTGTTTGTGTAATTTCGCATGTCGTGCAACAAATTCTCTTGGCTGAGACTATTGCTTTGGTGGAGGAATGATGAAAGTTTAGTGTATTAGATGTTCTTGCTTCTAGGTAGGTCGCAAGTCAAGTGTTCATATATATTGGTAATTTTGTAAGGAATTCGTTTGGCTTAAACTATTGCTGCAAGAATAAGAATAATGATTTACTCCTGGCCAATGAAAAGAAGTGAATTGGTGTCTATTTTACTAGAAGTCAAGTGTTATGGTTGTGCTGAGGTTTGGTGATTTTTGGAAACTGACTTTGGCTTCTAATTTCTATTTCTGTGGCCTAGGCATTTTAGTGCCAACCAATGTCTGATGATCCCATCTATTGCAAAACATATCAAGTCCGACAAGAAGAGCCTTTTACTTCTAGACAAATGCCTCCTGACAATGGACCAGCTGAAACAGATCCATGCTCACCTCATCATCTCCGAAACCGTTGTGGATCCCTTTGTCTCTAGCAAGATCATTGCCTTTGGTGCCATATCTAGCAGAGGTGACCGGTGACCTTTGTTGGGTTAATCCCGTATCAATTTTAGAGGTGACTAGTATCTTGTATATAATTTAATGAGAAAATTTTATTTTTTAATTTAACTTTTAAATTAAAAAAGCCGGTAAAACCTCTTTCAAACCGTTTTAGCATTTACACCATCCTACAAAGTGGAAAGAAGTCAGCCTTTGGTTGCTCTTTCACTCCATAAGAAAATGCTTAGTAGTGGCTACTTGCCAAATAACTACACTTTTCCCTTTCCTTTCTCTTCGTTGTGCTCAGGTCAGATTTTCCACGCTCAGATTGTTAGGATGGGTTGGCGCTCGTACGATTTGGTGTTTAATGGACTGAGTCACATGTATACAAGTTGTGGTTGTATTGAATCTGCTCGGATGTTGTTTAAGGCAAGTATGAATAGGGATGTAGTTTCTTGGACTGCGACAGCTGATGGGTATGCAAAATTGGGACAAATTGCTGAAGCCCGGAAGTTATTTGATCAAATGCCTGAAAGGAATGTGGTTACTTGGAGTTCCATGATCAACTGTTATATGCAGATTGGTATGTTTAAAGAGGCTTTGAAGTTTTTTAACAACAAGCAACTTGAAGGGTTTGAGCCAAATCGTTCTGGGATTGTTGCAGCCCTGGCTGCCTTTGCTTCCATGGGACCTTTGGAGCAAGGAAGGTGGATTCATACATTTGTTGAAAGAAACAAGATGGAATTAGACAGGGTACTAGGAACTGCGCTAGTCGATATGTATGCAAAGTGTGGTTGAATAGAAACAGCATCGACAATTTTCAATAATATGGTTGACGGGGCGTATATGCTTGGACTTCAATGGTATCTGGGCTAGCAAATCATGGTAACTCTGAAGAGGCAATCGCGCTCTTCTTTGCAATGCAGGAAAAGGGGATTAAGCCAAACGAAGTGACATTTATACGTGTGTTGAATGCTTGCAGCCGCATGGGTCTAGTGGAAGATGGGAAGAAAATATTTGAAAGCATGACCTCTGTGCATGGAATTGAGCCTGGGTTGGCACATTATGGGTGCTTGGTAGATCTGTTAGGCTGTGCAGGACAACTTGAAGAGGCAAAGAAGGTGGTCTTGGAGATGCCTATGGAGCCTGATTCTTATGTTCTAGGTGCACTACTGAATGCCCGTAGAGTACATGGAAATGTTGAGTTAGGGGAAGAGACTGTGAAAAGCTTAGCTGGTCTGCACCGCGATCACGGAGGCGTGCTTGTCCTTCTCTCAAACATGCATGCAGTTTGTAACAGATGGGGAGATGTAGCAAGGCTAAGGAAGGATATAAGTGGGAACAACACTAACATTACAACGTCCAGCTAAATCTGGAGCAGTTGGAGCAGTCTACGGTACAATCAAGCATTAATTAATCATGAAATCATCATATTGATAAATTCAACTAATTAATGTAAGTGCAATACAACAATCGAGGAAAGCAGGTCATACTGACCTTTGGAAAATAATAAGGCCTCTATAGTTAAAAATAAAATTAGTGTGGAACCAAGCCAATCGAGCATCAAACCGAACCAAATCCAGTCAAATTGAATCTCATCAATGAGGTAAAATCCTCGGCGAAGCTTAGATTTTACAATTTCTCTAAGTTTTTCCATTCAAAATCATACAGAATGAGGTGAAGAAGATAACTTCAGAAGAAGAGGTTCCCACAAATTGCTATTCTCTCTAAACTTACTCAAAACTGCTTAGATGATAAGTAAATATAACAATGGGATAACACACAATAAAAGCACAAAATAAAAAGTTTGCATTCAATATTATATATATATATAGAGGTAGGGGAATCATTGTTGCAGTGCAGAGATGTTCGTTGTGCTCGAATTTTAATCTGGCCATTAAAAGACCATCCAACCGGGGTAGCATAACGCGAGCACTGTACAAAAGTATTCAAACGCCATGGACATCCCGAACCCTCTCGATCTCCTACTACTCATCGCTGCCGCTACCACCGCCGGTGCTGCCCTCCTCGGCCTCGTCTCCCCGGCGGTGATGGCGAGATTCACGCGATCCTCAACGAGATCCGGCCAAGAACCGGGAGTGCGCAGAGAAGAAAGAGGCGCTTCGGTGCGTGCAGGCGATGGCGGATCTGGTCCGGCGATTGGGGATGGTGGAGGATGAATCTGGTGCTCACAGGTATTGTTCCTTATTTTCTTGGTCTTTACAGTCTTGGTGAATGATGTGGTGATGGGTATTTTTGGTTGGCGATGGATCTGGTTTTTCTATGTTGTTTTTTTGAGCTCTGGATCAGGAATTTTTGTGCTTGCTAGGTTGGCTGGTGAATTGAGTGTTGATTTCCCTCATCTCTACCTGAAGAACATCTTTTTCACCGTTGGAAGGACATTCAGTGTGTCTCGATAAATGTCGTCCCCCTTCCAACTGGAGAAGCCCAACTTCATATTTTCATTCCAAAAGTTCAATTGAACCTGGTTCCAGCTCATCAGTCTTCTGCACCAATTTGCATTCGTCATCTTCACCTAGCACTGAGCCACATTTCTCAACCAGTCAGATGCATTTTCTTCCACAACCTCAGAAATGCGACAACCAAAATTTGCAACAATCCCAAAACAGGGTGCTCCCTGTTCCATGAAATTCGGCACAAGAGGTCAATATGGAGATCACATGTGGTGAGGAAATGATATTAACTCCTTAGTTTCATTGGGAGGCAGAATTTGCCAACACTGCTAGTGAATGAACTGATGATACTCCGATTGAGCTAGGTGATTGGCAAGTGGATCCTCATCAGCTTGATGCCATTCTCAATGCAAGTGATGATAATCTGACATTCACAATGGAGGTTTGCATCTTAATTCACTTCCTCCAAATTTTTTAATTCTTTTGTAGCGCTCTCCAACCTTTTCATAGTTATGAACATAGATAGTGTAAGTGTAGGACAATGCGTCTGTTTTTGAATAGTGATTTTCTAATCTGCTGATATGAACTTCAATGGCAATTTTATTTAGGAGATTTATCACGAAGCTCAAGAGCCAACTGAAAACACAGTGGAGGCACAATTTGATACTTCTAATCCTTGCTCAGAACAACTTGATTTGAATATTTCCTCACCTCCATGCGACAGTTTGAGCAAGGTGCGGATCAGGTGGACACCTGAGCTCCATGACTGCTTTGTTAAAGTAGTTGAAAGCATTGGTGGCGCTGACAGTGAGTATATGTGTACTTTTAAGTGCCCTTGTAGTATAGTTAAATAGAAAGTATCTTAGCCAGCAAATTTCTTCTCATGGAAGAAATATATCTCTGCGTTGCAGGGGCAACCCCAAAAAGTATCCTGACCAAAATGAATGTCAAGGGCTTAACCATATATCATGTAAAAAGTCACTTGCAAGTATGATTTCCTCCTCACATGGCAACCAGCAGGCTGGTGGGCATGACTCAGTCATATTTAAAGGCCTTAACATTAGGCTAGATTTGCTGTGCATATCAGACTTCACATTGGAATTGGCATCTGGGTTCTTTCCTTATAAACATCATTCTGTTCACTTTATGCTGCACAAAACATCCTTCCATCCTCCCCTTGAATTATGTGATGCGCACAACCTTTTGCGGCGAGATTGTTGAATTTGCTGATGCTCGCATCTTTGGTGGTACCATATTTAACGACTACAGCACTATTGGTGACTCTTTGCTTATAAAGAAGGAGAAATCAGTGATTGTGTAACCAGCCATGAGACCATAGGGGATGGACCTTCTTTTGGTTGGGTATTCACTACAGATTTTCTCAAGGCCCTAGCAAAGAAGCTCGGTAAAAACAACAATGACTGGGAGCAACATGTTGTCGATTGTGGAGCTCCAATGTTCCGATTGATGCTGTCCATAGCAAAGAACATGGAGAAATTAGTGTTGTCTATCTATTTGTTGTATGTGTTTGTTCCAATGGTCAAATTGGATTGCTTGTGGCACCGTTATTTTACGTGCTATGCATTTTACTTTTACTTGTGCAATGTGTTGTGTATATCTGGCATGAAAGTTGGAATGACATTAACCTTTCACTTTCAATGACTTAAACTGTTGTGGATCTTTAGCTCAAAATTGGCAGAGCACTCAAGAAATTCTTTAAGGATGGTGGTTCGAATCCATTAAGATCCTACGTAGTCAAAATTAAATGAAAATTTGAGATGTTTTAATTATGTAAATAGACAAAATAATAGTTTAAGTCATTCTGCCTGCTCAAAAAAAAATCAAATATTGATGAAAACCCGTAATTAAAAATTTACCATTCACTGATTATATATTTAATCTACAACAGAAAAAAACTAAGCCACCAATTTAATTGACTTTCAATCAATTTAATTGGTTTTTCTTCGTTGATTTATAGGATTGATTTGCGGTTCAATGATCGATACAATTGGGTTCCAACCATTACACCACAACTTGGGTTCCAACCATTACCCCACAACTCAATCCTATGAATCAAACAAGAAAGACAAATGATACACATAAATAATAGCAACCATTAATAGTTGACATTTCTTGATTAGATTTTACAGCAACCATTAATAGTTGACATTTCTTGATTAGATTTTACAGCATTATTATTTTAAGAAATTACAACCGACTAATCTCTTTTTTAAAAAAAATTAATAGAAAAAATGTTGATAGAGAAGAATTTTCTTAATTTACAAAAATCATCTTCAAATTTAGTGAACAAATTAGCAATCAAGCATCCAAGTAAAATTCCAATTAATAAAAATGCAACCATCGCTCTTGAAGATGCTGGATCAGAGGAGGGATGGTGCGGAACAAATTTTAAGCCTCAACCATCTCAAAATTTCAAATAAGAAAGGAATCACTAATAAACAGATTCCTCAAAATTTTAAGCCTCAACCATCTTATTTACAACTTAATTGGAACAAATTTCATTGCCTCAAGGGTGTAGCGGAACAAATTTTCAACCATCTCAAATTTTCATATCATAATGTATCCAGCCCAAAACATCAGACAAACCAAAGCTGGATTAGAGGAGGAAGAAGCCAACACTCACTGGAACAGAGAGGCCAGAGTCGAGGTCATTGTCGGTGGCGCTATTTAGCCTGGAGAGACTGGAGTCAGACTCCGCCGGCAAGAGCTCGCCGGATCAGAGAAGAAACAGAGAAACAGAGGAACTGTGTTTGCAGGCATCGAAAACAAAGCAGCCAACTTCCAACTTTGTTGGCGTCGGCGGCGTCGATCGAGACGATGCCAACGGTGGACTCTGAGACCGCCTCCTCACTGAACTCCCATGCCGACGCCTCCCGCCTTCATCCTGCCGGCCGTGTTGTGCGGCGTCCTGGGAGAAACAGAGGAAACAACGCCGCCACACAGCTCCAAGAGAAACAGAGCAGGCAACTTCGACGGCATCGGTGGCGTTGATTGAGGCGATGCTAACATTGGACTCAGTGACCGCCTCCTCACTAGACTCCCATACCGACGCCTCCCGCCGGCCGTGCGGCATGGCATCCCAGGAGAAACAGAGGAACCAACACCACACAACTCCGGGAGAAGCAGAGCCTTCAACTTAGTCGGCGTCGACAACGTCAATTGAGATGATGCCAATGGTGGACTCCCCAACCACCTCCTCACCGGACTCCCATGCCGACGCCTCCCGCCTTCATCCTCTGGGTGTGCTGCACGGCATCCCGGGATGAATAGAGTGAGCCGATGCAGGAGCAGAGCAAAAGCGGGAGAAGCAAAGCAAAACGCGAGATGTTTTTTACAGCCGTTGGATAGAAATCCAACAGCTATAAAAAAATTTAAGCACAGCGAGTTTACCTGTGCTGCAGCACAGTAATATTAATTCCACACATATATATATAAAGGCTCTATCTAGTTATCTATCTATCTTATCTATTTATATATCTAAATATATGACCATTTTAAGCATTTGATAATGTTACACCTCCACGTTATTTGACTCGTATTCAAGATAAATGCATAAAAAGAATCCATTATCTGTTAATTCAAAAGATCTTCAATAGTTATTTCAAGATTAACAACTTTTTGTGATTTTTCTATCTAATCACTATTGATTAAATGTGTTTGAAAACACTTTTGGTTTATTTTTTATTTTAATGTCTTTTTGGCTCATTGTATTGGGCGTTGGTGACGAGATAAAAATGTTATAATTTCTTTGAATATAGTGGAAGCTTTTGATCGTGTGTACCGTGGTTTTTTATCCTTTGTGGAAGGAGAATTTTCCAAGTTAAATTTATTCATTGTGCTTGATTTGATTTATCTTCTTGTTATTAATATTCCATTGATGGTTACAAATTGGAATTCTACATCAATTTCGTAACATTGGGACGGTGTTCTATGTAACGTATTCAGAGTATACGATGGCAATGGTGACAAGAAGATAACGCCTTGGCTGAATTTCCACCTTGGAGAAGATATGGATCATGGGATGGACGAATATCAACCTTGGCTGAATTTGGACAGTGCTGGCTTAGCTTTCAGCATAGACGGTCTAAAGCAGTTGGCCATGATCAGCACTCGAGACCATGATGGAGACATCTAGATTGTCAATTGAGGAATTTCCGCTTGGTTCACCCAGGCTGGAGAAGCTCATTGTATTAGTTTGCATAAAAATTTAAAAAATATTATATTATTTATTTAAATATAATATTTCTATGTATCGGCTCTATTGTATCTTGTATTTCTGCTCTTTTCTGATCTTCTTCTCAGCAATTATTTTTTAACTATTTTATGATCTTAAAATATATGTGGCAATAATTTGCCACATATATTTTAACTATTTTATAATATTATTTTTTATTTTCTATTCATAAATATAAAATGAATAACAAATTTATTTTTTTATTATTACAATTAGAAGTAAAAATTTATTGATATGTCCCCGCGGGAATTCTTGTCGAAGTACATGATGAACAAGGACATACAAAATTTGGTTTGGTTGAAGATCGTTAAAGACTTTGTCACCATCTGAACTTGTCTTGACGCCTTCGATCTTGTCTCTTAAAGTTTAATTTTGACATTTTAAATAAAGAGTGAAGCTTTTAAAAGAGAATTTTGTAGGCAAATTCTCGTTGTTGTTCTCTTAACCTTTGAGATTGCAAAATATTAATACCTATATTGAATGCTTCCCACTGTATTATGCTACTCCTAGTTTTAAGTTGTGAAATTTGTAGATTGAATCTAAGAATGGGGTTGCATTTCTAATTTTTTGTTGATTGCATTGGCAATAATTGTTGTGGATCTTTGTGAATAGGTGCTGATTAGCATTCTACTTATTCTCTTTCACCACTTTTTTTTTTTTGAAAGTGATAGATATGTATAGACTATGAAACTAAAGTTTCAAGAGGTGTACCTTGCCTTTCGGCTAGTTTAGCAAAGGTATGAGCTAAGATGTTTTGTGATCAAGGGATCTGCTTAATTACAACAGACAATTTAAAGATCAAGTCTTTAACAAAAGTAGCAAAAGAGTGAAGACATGAGTTTACTTTACAAGGCACTTGCGAGTGGTTTTCTTTACAAAAACAATATTTTGAAATGTTTCTTTTATGATTATAATATATTTTCTACAAGGAAAAAAGTTTTAGGGTGCTTGAAGAGAGTTTTTTCTTCTAAATTAAAAGGGTAGAAAATTTGTTATAATCGAAATAATATTTAATAATTTTTTATAGTAAATTCGTATACTTGTGGGGGATTTTTCAAGAAAATCTATTTCCCCTATTTTCTTAATTTTTTATTTATATAATATCGGTGCAAATTACTGTTGTCTAAATTTACGATTTCTCAAACACACAACCCCAATCTTTTGGTATCAAATGTGAACATAAGATTGGAGGTATTCTTTAGTATCAAAGCGATGTTGGACTATATGTATCTCCGAGGCAATGAGAACAACCAACAATAATTTGCCTACAGAATCCTCTTCACAAAAGCTTTTCACTCTACTCTTTGTAAAAATTAAACTTAAAGATACAAGATCAAAGGCATCAAAACGCGCTCACATTGTTAAAAAATCTCTAATTTTCTTCAACCAATCCAAATTTTCTCTATCATTCTTGTTCATCATATAGTTTTTCAAGAATTCCAACAGGAAGCCATCGATTCCTCTGGCCTTCAAGTATTTTACAGCCGCCCCGTACAAGGCCCTTTCCAGGTCCCTGAACAGCAAAAAAAGTTGGACAAAATGATAAATACGATATGTAGGAGGCCATGAGTTGTGCAAGAAATACATGCCGAAGGCTTACCCAATATTTTTCATGTATCCTCTAAAACTTGGTTGGGATTTAAGAAGCATCTCGTTAATCTAAATGCTCTTTGACAATAAATGGGCATCAAATGTTAAATACGAGCTACCTACCAGCAATCCATTTCTTGAGCAAACAAAAATATTCATCTTCTTCTTTTTCTTCTTCCCATTTCTTGAGCAACCAACCAGCAATCCAACCTCCACCTCAATGTTTTCACCAGAACAATTCCGCTGTGTATCTTTTGAAACTTTTTTTCTGAACTCTCTTCTTCTTCTGAATCTTGGAGGAAATGAAGATTTATCTTCTTAACAGTGATTCCTTTAGAGGCTGAAGTGCAACTAAATTCCAAGTTTTTTTCCCTTCATTAATATTGACAGTAAACCAAAAATGATTAGAGTCAGGATCCTCTTCGAATTCATCCGCAGTGTCATCTTCTTCTTTGTCTCCGTCTCGCTCGTCGCACCAATCCCGCTTGGTAGCCACCACCTCAATATCTTCACCGTAAACATTCCAATTAATCGTGATCTCTTGGAAACGTGAATCATAATCTATCTCAAATGGAAAGTCCCGGGGAACGATAAGTTCCTGCTAAGGACGATAGCCGCCAGAGCAACAGTTCCAGTCAATTCCAATTGACTTACAACCCTCTAAAATATAGACCTTGAGAGACACAAGAAGGAAATCCTAGGAAAATACTTGGGCTAGGGATAAGGGCAGGCCTTGCTCAAATGTTTAAATTTGCAAGGCAAGTAACATGTAGCTAAAAAAGATTGGAAGCGAATTGTCACAGTATCACCACGAAATAAAACAAGCTACATCTTTCACAAAGGTCTAGAACATGAAATCAACCTCGCTCTCTCCATATATGAATATACACAGATGTCCATGACAAAATCAAGCTATCCCGAATATTCTCATTAGATGATGATATGAATTGATATTACATTAGGCATATATAACAGATGATGATAATCACATCATGTCAAACAAATATCATGATAATCCACATCTAATCTTTGCCGTCAACACCAACAAGTTAGTTTCAAGGCATGAAAATAACCACACTACAACAATTAACTATACAACAACAACCACCAAATCAAAATACCATATTTTGAAAAAAAAATGATAACAATCACTGAAACCTAGTGCAGCAAACATCATAACTAAAGCAGCCACTCACACCAATTTTTTACCATTCAAAGCCACACACACCAATTTTTCTCATCCACACTGCACACCCAACAACAAAAACAACCCAAAGACAGCTGAAGCGTACCTCCCGACGCCTAATCTTGCCTTCAAGCACGGGCTTCATGCGCTAGTCGGCCGAATTCGGACACCCTCCATTGAAGAGAAGAACCGTGGAGTCGTAAAGATAGCAGTAGCAGCAGCAGCAGCAGGAAAGCTGATTAAGGAAGAAGGCGAGAAACAAAGAGGGGATGGGGGCTGAATTTGGAGCCAATCGGAGATGCTTAACGGGCTGCGGCGGAGAACAAGAATGACATTTTTTTTCAATTTTTACTGCCGTCGGAGATGGGGGAGATGGAGGAGGGTTTAGAGGGCTTTAAAGGTTTTGTTGCTTGGGGCACAAGAAGGCGGGAAAAGCTGATTTAAATATTAATAAAGGTGTTGTAACAATTTTTAAAATTAATAATAAAAGTTGCTTTAATATTTTCTTTTATCTTAAATGTTGAACTTGTTTTTTAATTACTTAATCCATTCAAGTTTGGTATGATACCAATTATTTTTCCCATAAATGTTGAAGTTGTTAATAACTTATCCTAAGTAGTCTGTTGTAGTTAACTTAATTAATTTGAAATTTTTTATTTTTATTTTTATTTTTTGAGCCTAAAATGAAGGGTGACATTTTTTGTGTTCAAGTCGGAACCGAGAATATGTCAATCTTTAGTTAGAGTTTATTTTTAAAATTAGATTCTATTTTAGATATCAGAATCAATATGATTTATATGCTATTATTCAACTTAATTTGAGTTTATCTATAAAGCTACTCTAAGATTTCCACCATGTACAAGTATAATCATAATTTATTAATAATATATAATAATAATAATATGTGAAATTAAATTCTAAAAATACATAAAACAATAAATATCTATTTAATTTAACAATTTTTTTAGAATGCACTGTTGGCATAAAATATTAAAAATAATTTCTTTTTTTTTGCAACCTCCATTTACGACATTGAATATCAGTTGAAATTCCAATTTCCACCCTGGCTCTAAAATAGAAAAATATTTTGCGACCACTCTTGTCAATTGCAAATATTAATCTTTGCAAAGTGACTGGAGTTTTCAGTAGCAAAACTGTGGTCGCTGAAGGCTATTTTTTTACCGGTAGAAAAAAGTTCTATCTTTTATCATAAATAACTTAGAGGACATGCAGGAGTTTATCTTGATCTTTGTTATGTTCCTTTACTTGCCTTCTAACATCATACTGTAAATCAAATATAAATATATTTATAATAAACAAATCATACTTCATTTCATGACATATTTTCATAATTGGTCTTTTGAGATCTTTCGATTGAGATATGTCTCAATCTTCGGTGCCACAGTATGGAGGATTTTTCATTCATAATACAATGCTTTATACCAGCAGTACCATGTATAACCATTATGATATAAAAAACATTATCTTGCAAGTGGATTTGAAATAAATTTTGATTCATAAAACCATTTCCCACAACAACAGAGTTGTGCAACATAATAAAAGTGTTTTGAGAAAAGTTATATGAAAAATCAAAGGTACAAATCTTGAAATGAAAATTAAGTTTATGAAAAAGCTAGGAGTATAAAAGACTAAATGTGAAAATCTGTCATGAGAGGAGGTATGATTTGTATATTGTAAATATATTTATATTTGATTTACATTTGGTATCAGAGCTAGAACTTAAAATAATTCTACATGTCCTGATTGCTTCTACATGTGAATGCATTTGGTTGCCAGAATAAATTCCTTGTTCACTTTTCTTTTGTTTCTTCCGGTTTAAAAACCCTGAATGGTATTCGAAACATGGATTGTAGAGCTATAATCAATCCACCAAGTGTTATGACGAACATCAACCATATTAAATTCATAACAAACAAATGAGATGAGATTACCTTTCTTCTCAAGTCATGCCTTGCGTTTAGGACAATCCATCCTTATACGTCCTTTCTTTTAATAGAAGAAATAGTTAGATTCTTTCTTGTCATTAAAATGATATGTCTTTTGCCTTTCCCTTTATACGCCCAACTTTCTTTTTTGCTTTTTCCATAAATCACCATATGTAATTAATCTTCATTCCTCTTGAACACACATAGTTAGAAGTTCATTTATCGATCATTTTTCCTTTTCTGTGTTATAAGTTATTTTGAAAGAACTGTACTCAGAATGGTGGGAATTAAGGATGAAATGCATTAGAAAAGACTCAGAAATCTCAATCTCCAGAGACTTAAGCTGAAAATCAATGTCTCTCATTTGCATAATGTGCTTATGCACACTACGAATGCCGATGTGCTTTATTAATGACAATTTTTCCATCAGGGTATTAGCCAATGATTTGTTTAAAGTCTTAAACTGTTGATCAATAACCTTCATATAATCCTTGATAGACTCACATTCAGGAATTGACCCACGAATACTAGTTGTAATGTGAGACTTAATGAACATCAAACTCAAGCGATTAGATCACTCCCAACGTTCATACAGTCAATTCTTGCTTTGAGTGCTAAATTCAATGGGAACAGAAGGCTCGCCCTTACGAAGAACATAGTCAAGGTCCATGTACCCCAAATGAAGGACTTTCTCCTTCCATTCCTTATAATTATGATCACCACTTAAATAGGGAATCTCAAATTTATTATCAGAAATTATCAAAGATGAAACAGTTGCAAGAAACATATAATCATGCTTACTATCACAAATATTAAAGTACATTATATACCATTACTACAGTTGTATACTTACCAATACAAACATACTAAAATAAATCAATATGTCATTAAAATCTACTTGTGGGAAAAGACTTGTAAATGATGAAGTTCTTAAAACTCTTGATTTTACATATTTTGATACTTGTTCGGATTAAATTAAGGGAAAATAAACCAATATATCTAAAAAGGGTGCTAGGAGGAATTCGAAAATAGTAGAAATCATACATACAGATATATATTATCCTGATATGGATTCATATAATCAAAAACACTTCATCTTATTTATCGATGACTATTCACGATATATGTATCTCTACATACTTGATAATAAGTACAAAACATGGACGTTTTAAAAAATTTTAAAGCGAAAATTGAGAAACAATGTGGTAAACAAATTAAAACCGTGAGATTGAAGTGAAAAATTTTATGGTAGGTATACTAATGGTGGACAAGCCCCTAGTTTATTTGCAAACTTTCTTCAAGAGCATGGTATTGTTGCGTTCAGGTATATTAAGTTTTGTTTCTACTTGCAGGCAACTGGCTTAATGTCAATGCAACATGATGATGATGTTATCACTGATAACCATAGTGCTGAAATTTCTTTGAGAAATGGATGCAATGTTATTCTAAATATACGGGTAGAACTGATTCCTGAATGTGTTTGAAAGATCACTTTGTTGGCTGCGTGGAAGTTCTCTAATATCCTTCAACTGAATTGTGTAAATCTTCTTTGTTCTTTTAAAGTTGTCTAATATGCTGTGCATCTATGTAGCTTGGAGGATGAAGACTTCCTTCTGAAACAAATGCCAAAATCATAAATTCTCTCTTTTTCTATCTGATGAATTCATTCTTTTGTCTTGAACTTGCGCTTGGAGCCACGTAGAGGAATGCCATAATACTTGGACTCCTCATATTGCTTGTTTCAAATGCCAAAGTCAAATGGGTAGGTGCAGTTCTGGATTGAAAATGGTGATGTGCTCATAACTCTACATCAATCTCCTAATAATTGAACCTCATCCTTGCCTAGGTGACCTAATATTGTCCCTTTTGGTGTGTGGTGTACTAAGAACTGGTCAAGAGAACTTGCACTTTTTGATTAGAGATGACCAATTAGATCTTTCTAAGAATCTAATCTAGCATATATATATGTCTCTTTGATGCCATCAAACTGTTTTTCTTTTCGTGTATATAACTAACTATGTAAAGGGTGATAGAAGGTTTGCCCCTTCATGGGTTGAAGCTTTTCATACATAGGACAAAGTTGACTTTTGCAGAACATGTAAATATCAGACTTGGTAAGATCAGTAGTTTGATTGAACAAGTCCATGGTAAATAACTTAGGGTGTTTTAAATATTGCTCATAAAAAATTCAGCGTTTTTGGTTGAATTTTGGTTATTTGGAATTAAATTATCATGGAAACAAAATTATATGTACATGTATACTTTTTAAGGGTAGACGGATATGAGCTGTGGACCGACTGGTGTTGATCACTAAACCTAACGTTTTTAATGCTGGTTGCTGCCTTAGTTAAAGTAAATATAAGTATGAAATGACCTTATTGTAAACAGCTTTATCTTTTAGAACCGGCTTAAATTTTCCATAATGTGAAAAACATTAATTATAATTCTTGTTTTAAAGAATAAGCTATAAGTCTTAATTGAATGTATGTGCAAGGTTCATTTGAAAAAAATTAAATTAATATTGTGCCTTTTATAATTGTATGATAAGAAAAAATAAATTATTTTTTGATTGATAACTATAGGCTTTGTTCAAAGCTCGATTTAGCTCGATGCTCGACTCGAAAAACTTGATTCGAAGCTCAACTCAATATTAAACGAGCCAGGCCTGAGCTTGTATCTCTATAGCTCGGCTCAACTCAAAGGTTGATATTTTAAATAAGGAATAAGATTTTTTATTATATTTATCTTAAGTTTATTTATATAAATATAACAAAATTATAAAATATCATTATATGATATCAAATTAAATAAATTTATGCATGATTAAGTTATCTTTTATGTATAATTAAGTCAAACTAAAAAAATTAATTAAAAATTAAATTTGAGAATGAATTTTACGAAAAAATAGCATTAATATATATCAATTAAGCTAAATCGAATACGACTTTTAATTCGACTCGAACTCGAAATAAAAAAGCCAAATTTGAGTTGATCAAAACTCGATTCACCTCGCCGAATAAACATCCCTAGATAACTAAAAGTAAAAAGGTGGTTAGTATTGCCAACCCATAGGATAGGGTTGGGTTGGGTTGGATATGCATAGAAGTGCAATGATAACCCACTCAAGAGTAATTATAATTATTTTATGTTCTCACTTAAATATAATTATAGTTAATTTAGATAAAAAATAATTTAGTTAATATTAGTTTATACATAAAATATATAAACTATATATATTTTTAGTGAAGTTGAATATTTTAAAATTTTTATTTGCCAATTAAAATATACCCTAAACATAAAAAAATTAAGCAAACACTTTTAATTTTTGCCTTCTTCAATCCATAACGTTAAAGATTAATAATTCTATCAAGCTTAAGCTACATCAAATTAAAAAGCTTATCTTAACTCGCTCAATTAAAATTTTTTACGAAATCCAACGAGCTCAAATTGAATTAAACTAAAAGCAACACGATTCTACCATTTCAATTAGCACTTTGCTGATTGATCTAAACCCAATAAAAATTTGTTTAAAGAATAAATAAATTGATACAAACTCTTTAAGTTATTCAGAAGGCCATTGGGTGGGACGGGATTGTTTCTCCTAAAGATGTAGTCATTGCAAAACCTAGGTAGTTTTACTTTAAGGTACTCTTTGAATCACCGTATGGAATTTATTTGATTGCTTCTGATATTGATAATTGAATTGTTCTAAAGAAATTTGTCCCAAATCTCTTTCATTTTGCGCTATTCAGAGATGTTGTAGATCATATAAATTGGCTTGCAAATCATGCCCGACAGGAAGAAGCATTAGCTTTAATTCAAACCGGGCAAGGACGGGATGAGCTTC
>JAURVB010005330.1:0-16025 GCA_033002965.1 Piper betle
AATTCATCTAATTATCTAGTCTAGCATGCTTCCCTAATAATTATAAAATTTAAGAATTTACGTCGAAGTAATTTATACCTCGCGTCGTTGAAAATCGGCAATGGCTATGGCCGTTTCGTGGCTCGAAACTCGAATTCGACACCTAGCGGCATCCAAAGTCTGATCAGATTGGACCGGGTGCTTTCAGTAGATGATCCGGCGAATTTCCCACGAATCCAATTTCCGACGGTTCCGGCAGTTTTCCAGCGGATTCCGGCAGTTTTCCAGCGATGATTCGGGATGGGGCAATCAGGGGGTCTATCGGCACCAGCTTGACGAGCTTGGTCCGATGGTGGTGTCAAACAAAGAAGCAGGGGAGGTGATGGCTGTCGACGGGGTCACAGTAGTGGCGAATCGACAAGGGAGTGTGTCACGGCTTGTGGGGCGATTCCGGCGTCGTGGCGAGACGATGGCCGGGGTGGGTAGTGGCAGCACGGCGACTACACGGCAGGGCGGCGTTGCTCGACGGTAGTGCGGTGTCGGTGGCAGTGGCAGCGGCGGCGGCAGCACACAGCAGTGGCGGCGGCAAGGGTTTGGGGTGAGGAAGGTGTCGGGAAAGGAAGTGTAACACTCCAATAGCAGTTTCGTAATTAAGTATTGACTCGATTCCTACTCGAGTCAAAATAATAACTAGTTCGTAATAAATTCTAAAAAATATGGAAAATTTTCATAAAATAAAACAAACACAACAACATCCAAATGGCATGCTCTATAACTAATAACCCACCCGAATATAATCCAACGCGTCCTAACGCGTTATTCGACGTAAAACTATTTCTACGATCAAACATATAAAAAGAAAAAAATACTGCATACTTTCATATATTCTGATAACTCATATCTCACCATCTTCTCGACGTTATCATCATATATTCAGGTACACCTAACTCTCATCGCTCATAACTCACGGCTGGCCTCGACTCAGCACGCGGTTCATGAAACTAACTCGACTCGAACCAACGGTTGAACCAACTGGTTCAGTAACATAAAACCCTGACTTGAGTAACGGGTTTTACAAGCTTAGTCATTGGCGATGCCACCAAGGAGAAATCTTTAATGAACTTCCGATAGTAACCTGCTAGTCCAAGGAAACTTCGGATATCTGTGACTGACTTGGGTTGTGGCCAATCAGTAACTGCTCTCACTTTTGATGGATCCACTGCGACTCCCGCCTTTGAGACAACATGTCCGAGGAATTTCACCTCCTCCAGCCAGAAGTCACACTTTGATAACTTGGCGAACAATTGATTCTCCCTCAAAACTTGAAGAGCAATGGACAAGTGTTTCCCATGGTCCTCCTCATTATTTGAATAGACCAGAATGTCATCCACAAACACAATAATAAACTTATCCAAGTATTCGTGGAACACCGTGTTCATAAGTGACATAAAGGCCGCTGGTGCATTTGTCAGACCAAAAGGCATAACCAGAAACTCATAATGTCCATATCGAGTTCGGAAAGCCGTTTTCTGTATGTCAGATTCCTTCACCCGCAGTTGATGATATCCGGACCGCAAGTCTATTTTTGAGAATATTCCGGCTGTTTTCAACTGATCAAATAAATCATCAATCCTCGGTAAGGGGTACCGATTCTTGACTGTCACTTGATTGAGCTGGCGATAGTCAATACACAATCGAAGTGAGCCATCCTTCTTCTTGACGAAAAGAACAGGGGCTCCCCAGGGTGAAGTACTTGGTCGGATGAAGCCTGCCTGCAACAGCTCTTCTAATTGACTCTTTAACTCCTTGAGTTCCGCTGGAGCCATGCGGTATGGTGCTTTAGAAATTGGTGATACTCCAGGTGCTAGGTCAATGACAAACTCCACCGCCCGCTTAGGAGGTAACCCTGGAAGTTCACCTGGAAACACGTCCGGAAATTCTGCTACCACCGGAATCATGGACAACTCTTTGGGTTTGGACTCAGACTCCTCTAGAGTTGCCGAAAAGGCTTTACAACCCTCACCAAACCACTCAGTTGCCTCACTAACCGACACAATACAAGAGGATGGATCATTCCATGACCCTTGGAAAATGACCCCCATCTCACAATTACAAGGTTTCGTCAACACTCTCCTCCCTTTACAGTCGAGAAAAGCCTGGTGTGCAGACAACCAGTCCATTCCCAACAGTACATCAAAGCCTATTATCCCATAGACAATGAAATTCCATACATAGGGTTTCCCTTGTATATCCAAGGATAGGTTAGTCACTCCTAACGTTGTGACTTCCCCGTCTCCCGTTGCAGTAGTGACCCTATAAGTCTTGGGTAATGTAGACGTTTGGAGTCCTAAACTCTTAACTAATCGGGATGATAGGAACGAATGTGTACACCCCGAGTCAAATAAAACATCCACACTAACACTTTGAATCAGAATTTTACCTCGAACTGTGTGGTCATCGTCCTCAGCGTCCTCGATTTCGACTGCAAAAAGTTTCGCCTTCCCTTTGTCCACCGATTTTGCAGGTGCTGGGTAGCGATTAGGAGCTGGTGTCTTCTCCTTTTCAGGTTGCTCCTGTTGTTGCTTCAGGGGCTGACGACACTTGTTTTGCAGGTGTCCCGTCCTTCCGCAGTTGTAGCACCGACGGGGCTCACTGCATAGCCCTGAATGCATCTTGTTGCAATTTTTACATAGTCGATACGGAATCTCCTGAAACTTCCTTTTGCGGTTCCCATCGACATTCCGTTGATAGTTCTGCTGCTGGTGTTCTGCAGACCGGTTTTTGCTACTACCCTGGTTGGCATTCTTATGTTGCATAGTAGCCTTCCCCTGTTTCTGTGCACGGACATAGTCGTACACCAACTCATGAGTAGTGGCTGCCTCAATCACTTCGGTTATAGTGCCTCTTGGCGCCGTAGCAACCCTACTCCTCAATTCTGGCTTCAACCCCCAGAAAAATTTGTCTGCTCTGGCCCGGGCAGTTGCCAGACTCCCAGGTGCAAATCTCTCCAATTGCAAGAAATTTTTTGCATACTCTCGGACTGAATCATCCCTCTGAGTTAGAGTGGCAAATTCCAGTGCTTTCTTCTGGACAACAGACTCAGGAAAATATTGTCCATTGAAAGCTGTTACAAATTCCGCCCAAGGAATGGACGAAATCTCCCGTTGATGGAACGCAGTCTTCTCCATGGACTTCCACCAATAAGATGCTTCCTCCTGAAGCATGCATGTCGCCAACCTCACTTGATGGCGATGAGGCACAGAGAGAGCTCTAAATGCTTTCTCAGTAATGTCCATCCAGCTCTCCGCCTTCATTGGATCAGTCCCTCCAATGAATACCTCAGCTCCGTTCTTCCGAAATTTTTCTACAGTGTATCGATCACTGTCATCCCCAACTGGCAGTACCACTTGTCGGACTACCGGTGGCACTGGGTTTGGAAGTTCCCCTCGCTCGCCCGGGTCAGCTATCCCTACCCGCTCTTGGGCGCTCCCCTGATCCCCATTTGGGACGCTACTAGGACCCGCAGCCGAATTTGGAGCTCCATTCCCTGTTACCAATCCCGGTAATCGCTGCGCTATGTTCTGAACCACAGAACTGGTATTATCTGAAGCCTGCGCTAGTCCCTGTATGGCCGTCAAAATTTGGCCTAACACACTCTCCACGTTCGTGTCCGACTGCGCAGCTTGGCTCGACTTCCTTCGGGTGCCTGCCATCTAAAATTTATTCCGTTATGGTTCATTAAATTTTTTTTTCAATGATTACTTAGGTTTGTTAGTGAGTCCACTAATTCACTAATGACATACCCCATTGGAGAAAGATAAGTATTGGACTCTTCAACAAGGTACTTGAGTCATAAGATGTGAGCTTTTGGGAAACCAGGCTCTGATACCACCTGTAACGACCCGCCATTTTTCACAACATTGTGGGCCTAGCTGGCTAGGTGTTACTCACAATTTAGCAAATATGTCTAGCATTTCTAACAAAAACATATATAAAGATCCCACAGTCTTGGACCGTTTCCCAGTAGCCACACTTATTTCTCAAATAAATAAAAAGGGAGTCCCCATATTTATTTTGCTCCATGCTCTGGTTGTCAATCACCTAATTTCGTATCTGCACACCTGCGGAGGCAATTCCGCGTTAGTGATTACAACACTAAGTAGTATAATAGATAAAACAAGTCAAGTACATTCCACTATTTCCCTATGTTCATTTTAATATGCGGTGGAGCGATTCCGCTATACTCCAAAACAATGCGGAGGAGGTATCCGCTGTGATCCGCACACCCCGGCCGTAGCCCTTTTGTGGGGAGGCTACCACTACCATCTCCAGTGCCAGTGCCTCGCACACCCTGGCCGTAGCCTTTTTGTGGGGAAGCTATCACTGCACTCAGGTGATTGCTACGCCCCGTTTGTGGGGAAGCTCTCACTGCCAACTCTAGTGCCAGTGCCTCACACACCCCGGCCGTAGCCTTTTTATGGGGAGGTTATCACTGCACTCCAGTGCCAGTGCCTTGCACACCCCGGCCGTAGCCTTTTTATGGGGAGGCTATCACTGCACTCAGGTGATTGCTACGCCCCGTTTGTGGGGAAGCTCTCACTGCCAACTCTAGTGCCAGTGCCTCACACACCCTGGCCGTAGCCTTTTTATGGGGAGGCTATCACTGCACTCCAGTGCGATGGAGGAATCGCTGTGCCTCGCTCACCCCGGCCGTAGCCTTTTTATGGGGCGGCTATCACTACTCCAAAACAATGTCGATGCATTACACAATTTACGCACATAATACGACCCCGTGTCGGACTGAGTCAATTCTTTGACCCCGGTTGCACTCGGTGCATGGTGGTCGAATCTGGGCTCAGGCCGACCTAGGCTACCAACAAGGAAAGTACGATGTTCTACCTATTATACGTACCTGACTTGTGATTTCGTCTGACTGTAATCCGCTAACCCTAATCTGAATGAGGGCATAAAATTATACATTAGTATAATTTTATTTGCATGAACCTACATGCAACTACATGACTAGTATAACTATCCATTTTGAAGATATAAAATATATCATGCTGGACTTCATTAATTATTTAATTTCCAGTAAGTCCAATGATAATTTATTATCAATGTGATATAATCAATTAAGTCCTTTTTTTCACATTTCCAATTAAATATCCCAAATAAAACCTTCATTTACCAGTTAATAATTTAATTATTAACCATACTCAATACTTAATTACTAGTATTAGTATATTCTTTAACTGATTTGTATTATCCTAATTTAAGGATGTCACTAGTACAGTTATTTGTAATTTATTTTTAACTCGACCGTATCGAGTCATCCCATATTTACAAAACTGCCATTCTTCTTCCCCGACGTCCTTCTCTTTCCCATACCTTCTTCTTCTTCGCACCCAAAACCAGCATGTCTTCTTTTCCTTCCACCCAATTTCAGACCCCATCTTCTATCTACCCCACTGATCCGATTGGAAAACCCCAAAGATCCAATCTTTATCCGCTGCTATCTCATGGAACTCGGACTACACCCTACATGGGGACCTTAATTTCACCATTCATGGTGGCCGACCAGCAGCCATGGCGACCATGTCCTGCCCCATCAAGGTGATGACCAGCACCACCCCAGGTGACGACCAGTCTGCACTTTCCATGGCGGATCCACGTCTGGCCAGCAACACCACCCATGGCAACACCGACCTGGTCTCCCTTCACGTTCCTGATTTGCATCCCTCCTCGACGGTCTGACTCGGCCACCCAAGGCGACTCCGTCCGGCCAGCAGCACCGCCGGGAGCACTCCCTACTTCCAGCACGTCAACCCAACTCACAAGGATGGAAGATGGCATTGTTGCTGCTGCAAAACATCAGGATGACCTCCTAGTGTTCCCCTTCTCTTCGTTGATTTCAGATTTTAATTTTATGTTTATCATGCTTATTATCTAAACATGCTTATTATCCATTTGAGCATGTGTATTTATGCAACTAAGAAGAGGAAAGGAAGAAGAATTACCCGAGCGAAGGAGGAAGCCGGCGTCTGTCTGAAGAGAAATTATGTGGATGACGCCCTCCCCTTCTCTTTATATAATGTCATGAAGGCTAGGGTTTGTGAAAACTTACTTCGCCCGTATTTCACTTAATCGAGTAACCGGGTAATCGATATGATTCACTTTATTGTTTAAACGGTTTGATTCCGCTTGACCGATTAAACAATAATTATTTTTCCAACATTCGATCCCACCGCGACGAACGTATTTATTATTATTATTATTATTATTATTAATATCATTATTAGTATTATTATTTTTTTCAGTTCTTTACAAGATGGCTAGGGTATGTGAAAACACCCAAACACGTAGAATTAACCACGTTGAATTAACTGGGTAGAGAATATAATATAAATAATAATAATAATTCTCCAACGTTTGATCCTTCCCCGATCGAGTTGAATATATTATTATTATTATTATTTTCACAATCTTTACAACAACAGCAAACCCCCTCCCTATATAGTAGAGGAAATTTTTCTAATGCTCTAAGGGTGGCAGTACTGGCATACGCCAAATTTTCATGGGCAGGCAAGCTGGAATGGCCCACAATTGCTTGGAAAAGGCTTCGGGATGGGCTAGGCATCCAATCTAATGCTGTACACCAAATTCCAAGAGCACGCCACTCGTAACACGGTGTAGTGGCGAGTGGATTACCGATCTTGCAATGGCCCGCCCATTTCGAGCCACGACCCAAGTGTTACTACATGAAGCTAAGTGTCCCATAAATTAATTTTCTATTAATTTTAAGATTTTAAATAAATCCATAATAATAAATTTAATGTACAAATGCTCGGAATAATCTAATCCCCATGACCCGAACCAAAATCCCACTGCTATGCAAACAATCTCAAGAAAAGAAGAGTCCAATAATAGAGTCCTCTAGCTGTCCCAACTCTACCCATCTTTTCATACTCATACTTGTGGAGGCAATTCTGTGTTAGTGATAAAAACACTAAGTTGTATAATATGCTTGGAGGGTGGTCGCCCACCCAGCTAGAATCCCATGTATGTGCACACACGCTACGTGGCCCTTGGCCCTGTAGTTACCGATATTTGCCATTGACTCACCCTCTCAGTATCACAAGTGCATAATGAGCTGTCTTGTGCCACTTCACCCTATCACCCATTTCGGCATGGGGGCAAGTATTTTAATCTTTCAGGTGGTGCTGCCCTATGTCGAATTGAGAAATTTATTGACCCCTGTTGCGTTTGACACATGGTGATCGAATGTGGACTCAGGCCGACCAAAACTCCCAAATTGAAATATATAACATTTCAAGTAATTATCGGAACTTGAAATTGTTATGAGGTACCCGTAACTATGACACATAATCATAATATGGATATAATTTCTCTAAAACCAAATGTGCTCACAAGTTATCTAGAGGGTGTTTCATTTATCGGCAGAACCTTCCTTAATATAGAAGAATATGTGTCGAATTCACAAAGTCATTACATTAAATTTTATAAATATGTGTGGAATTCAAAAAGTTATTTGTGTGATAACGTAAAGTCACAAAGTAATTATTAAGTTAATACAAAAGGATGTTAAATCCTATAAATATTTTAAATATCATTATACCAATATGTTAAAGGTTAAAATTAATAATTTATAATATTAATTTTTGTCAAGAATTAATTTATTTAAATAATATTTATGGTTCATTCTAAGATTTACAAAACCATAAATAACATAACCTATTTTTTAAAGGGTTTTACAGATCTCCACCGACCGCGATATGCGACATCGACCGACAGAGTATTGTGCGTCGGGTGGCATAGTAGCAACCAGCGTGCTGGTAGCTGCCGCAGGGAGGAAATAGCCAAAACTCGCTGCTCAATTTGTGCTTACCATGGTGCTTGAGCATGGATGTTGGGAACTGGGACCTCCTATGCAACGTGCGAACAACAGCACCCCCGCTCCGTATTAGTAGAGGAAATTTTTCCTAGCTCTTACGAGTGGCAGCTAAAGTGGTTGTACTGGCATACGCAAGATTTTCATGGGCAGGGAAGCCAGAATGGCTCGCAATAGCTTCAAAAGCTTTGCAATGGACTAGGCATCCAATCTAAGTCTGCATGCCAAATTCCATGAGCACGCCACTCACAACGAGGTGTAGTGGTGAGCGGATTACCGATCGCCACCGACACAGATATCCGACATCAATTGACACAATACCGTGCATTGGGTGGCATAACATCCACCGGCATGCCAGTAGCCACCGCCGGGAGGAAACAACCGAAACTCACTGCTCAACCCGAGTTTACCATGGTGCTTAAGCGTGTGACATTGGGTACTGGGACCTCCTATGAAATGTGCATCCATGCACAACGACACCCCGCTATATAGTTGTGGAAATTTTTTCTAGTGCTTATGAGTGGCAGCCAAAGTGGCTGTACTAGCATACGACTGATTTTCATGGGAAGGGAAGCCGGAATGGCCAGCAATTACTTGGAAAAGGCTTCGGGACGGGCTAGGCATACATTCTAAGGCGGCACGCCAAATTCCAAGGGCATGCCACTCATAACACGGCATAGTAGCTAGCGGATTACCGATCGCCACTGACACCGATATCCAACATCGACCAACACAGTACCATACGTCAGGTGGCATAGCAACAACCGGCGTGCCTTAGCCGCCGCCGGGAGGAAACAACCAAACTCACTACTCAACCCGTGCTTACCATAGTGCTTGAGCACTATTCAACTGCACCCAAGCACAACAGCCCCCCTCCCTATATAGCACTTAGGAGTGGCAACCAAAGTGGCAGTACTGGAGTCTGCCAGATTTTCATGGGCAGGCAAGCCAGAATGGCCAGCAATTGCCTAGAAAAGGCTTCAGGGCGGGCTAGGCATCCAATCTAAGGCTGCAAGCCAAATTCCATGAGCATTCCACTCTTAACGCGGCATAGTGACGAGTGGATTACCAATCGCCACCGACACCGATATCTAACATCAAGCAACACAGTACTATGCGTTGGGTGGCGCAGCAGCAACCGGTGTACCGGTAGCTGCCGTCGGGAGTAAACAACTGAGTGACGCTTTAGCGTGTGACACTGGGTACTAGGACCTCCTATGCAACATGCATTCAAGCACAACAGCACCCCTCCCCCCTTCCTATATTGCAGAGGAAAATTTTCCTAGCGGTTGGGAGTGGCAGCCAAAGGGGCTGTACTGGCATACGCCAAATTTTCATGGGCAAGGAAGCCAGAATGGCCCGTAAATGCTTGGAAAAGGTTTCGGGACAGGCTAGGCATCCAATCTAAGGCATCACACTGAATTCCACGAGCATGACACTCATAGCCAGGAGGGGAATACTCCACATAGGTCAGGTATTTGTGTGAAAAATTTATGCTTTAAATTAACCCAGTGACAGCAGGCCACTATCCTACCATCGAAAGTTGATAGGGCAGAAATTTGAATGATGCGTCGCCAGCACAAAGGCCGTGCGATCCGTCAAGTTATCATGAATCATCAGTTCAACGGGCAAAGCCCGCATTGACCTTTTATCTAATAAATGCATCCCTTCCGGAAGTCGGGGTTTGGTGCACGTATTAGCTCTAGAATTACTACGGTTATCCGAGTAGTGAATACCATCAAACAAATTATGACTGATTTAATGAGCCATTCGCAGTTTCACAGTCTGAATTTGTTCATACTTACACATGCATGGCTTAATCTTTGAGACAAGCATATGACTACTGGCAGGATCAACCAGGTAGCAACATACACAGAGACGGCGGCACGGAAGGCCTCGGGCCATCACCTACACGGGTGAGGCCAGAAGGGCCCAACGCCCGTCCGTCATCTTTCGTTTTTTGGGCTAATACTTTGCCGGTGTTACCGTCCAAATTTCCCACATCCGCAAGCACAGCGGCTCCTCCGCACCATTCTCTACATTCGATTGATAGCACAACGGTGCCAGAGGAGGCCACTTCTTTTCTGCCTGCCCCGTAGCCTAGACAGGGCAGGAAGAGACGAGTCTTCGTAACCGAGGATTCTACCATCGCCGGTACCGACACAGGCGCCCAATTTCCGACATCGCACCCGGCAGCCTACGAAAGGTAGGGCAAGTGCACAACACGCTGCCGACAGCCATCGGGCACTGGCAATTGGCTGGGCGAAGCAGCCATCTCGCCACTGCTCACAATGCTGAAACTACTCACACGCCAACGCAGTTCACGCAATCGTTGTATCCCGACCGACTAGACACCAGCGGCCCGGTAGGGCACTGCACGCTCCCTAGTCTCGTAGAGGCACAACCTTGCGGATCTGCCGGACGCGAAAGATGCGCATCTGCCTTACCCGACAGAGGGGTCCAACGAACGGCTCCGACAAACGCGCTGCACCGGCGCGATTCCTACCGGCCAGCGGTGCTGCCGAGAAAAGCGAGGCATGGAAACACAAACCGCGCAAGGCAGGCCGCAGCAGGTGCGCGACCCTGGCGGGCAGAGTACCATTGGCCTTCGCGGCATAGTGGCCAGCGGCGCGCCGACCTTGCTACGGCCGCGAGCGAGGAGCGGCACGCAACTCACTTGACCAGCCAATTGCCCAACCCACGATACCGTGGTGCTTGAGCGTGCGAGCTCCCGCTTCAACGCGATCCGACAAAGACCAACAAGGGATACCGAGTTGGGGGTCACTTCTCGATCATTCGTGCAAGGCAACCAACCCGTGGAAGGGTGCCGAGCGGACTATCTCAGCGAGCTATCCCACAATACGCGCAAAGGGTGGCCTAGCAGCAGTCGGCGTACCGACGGCCGCCGCCGGGAGGAAATCACGGACATTCGTTTCTCTACCCACGCTTACGATGGTGCTCCAGGGTCGCGTGGGGAACAGGGCCGCCCGTAAGCAACCTGCCCCCCATCCACAAGACCACCCCCTCCCTATATAGCAGAGGAAATTTTTCGTACCCCTTAGGAGTGGCAGCCAAAGTTGCTGTACTGACATACACACTTGCTCGCGCTCCGTGCCGCCAATCTAGGCCAAGGAGCGAAGCTAGCCAACGAATCACCGCCTACTCCACGGGAAGTACGATCCGTTGCCGGCCATAGCGGCAATAGGATTTACCGATTGCCACAGCATGACCGACGCTCGCGCGCAACACGGCGGAGCTCGCGAGAACAAACGACGCATACAAGCACATTGCGTGCAGGGAGCGCGCGCAGCGCGACCCTGCCGGGTAAGTGCCGTTGGCGATGCGGCCGAGTCCCGAGCGGGGTGCCGATCGCCACAACCGCGAGGGAAGGCCCGCAACCCACTTGACCGGCCCATAGCCCAACCCATGATACCATGGTGCTTGAGCGTGCGAGGCTCCCTTCAACGCAAACCGACGACGCCCACCACGGCATATCGAACTGAGCGTGACTTCTCGATCATTCGTGCAAGGCAACCCGTGGAAGGGTGCCGAGCGGACTATCTCAGCGAGCAATCCCACAATATCGCGCAACGGGTGGCATAGCAGCAGTCGGCGTACCGACAGCCGCCGCCGGGAGGAAATTACCGATATTCGTTTCTCAACCCACGCTTACAGATGGTGCTCGAGCGTCGCGCTGGGAACAAGGCCGCCCATGAGCAACCGCGCCCCCATCCTCAAGACCACCCCCTCCCTATATAGCAGAGGAAATTTTTCGTACTCCTTAGGAGTGGCAGCCAAAGTTGCTCTACTGGCATACACACTTGCTCGCGCTCCGTGCCGCCAATCGATGACCAGGAGCGAAGCTAGCACACGATTCACCGCCTACTCCACGGGAAGTACCGATCAGTTGCCGGGCATAGCGCCAATAGGATTACCGATTGCCACAGCATGACCGACGCTCGCGCGCAACACGGCGGAGCTGGCGAGAACAAACGACGCATACGAAGCACATAGCGTGCAGGGAGCGCGCGCCGCGTGCACGACCCTAGCCGGGTAAGTACCATTGGCGATGCGGCCGAGTCGCGAGCGGGGTGCCGATCGCCACAACCGCGAGGGAAGGCCCGCAACCCACTTGACCGGCCCATAGCCCAACCCATGATACCATGGTGCTTGAGCGTGCGAGGCTCCCTTCAACGCAAACCGACGACGCCCGACCACGGCATATCGAACCGAGCGGTGACTTCTCGATCATTCGTGCAAGGCAACCCGTGGAAGGGTGCCGAGCGGACTATCTCAGCGAGCAATTCCCACAATATCGCGCAACGGGTGGCATAGCAGCCGTCGACGTACCGATAGCCGCCGCCGGGAGGAAATCACGGATATTCGTTTCTCAACCCACGCTTACAATGGTGCTCCAGGGTCGCGGAGAACAAGGCCGCCCTTAGCAACCTGCCCCATCCACAAGACCACGCCCCTCCACATATATAGCAGAGGAAATTTTTCGTACCCCTTAGGAGTGGCAGCCAAAGTTGCTATACTGGCATACAAACATTTATCTACTCCACACCACCATTGTAACGACCTGCCCGAACTGGACCAGGTGTTACCTAAAAATATAATTGATGTAGCAATAACATTCTAGAACATTATTCATAATATGGCAATAAGTCTAGAATTTTTAAATCATAAAAATAAAACATGTTTTAATAGCATGTGACAATACACAAAAATGAAGTCAGGACAGCCTTGGACTGTTTCCCATAGCCACATTTATAACACAAGAAAATAAAAAGGAGGTCCAATTTATTATCAATTCACCAAACCTTTGTTGATAAAAGAAACACAAACCACACTTTTATTCTTCAGTACAAAGCTATTCATCTATAGAGGCAATTCCGCGTTATTGATAAAACCATTAAGCCGAATAATTAAATGAAACAAGTCAATATAATATCTATTATCATTTCAAGAGACTTTTAGTGGTTATGAGCCTATCCCGAGCAAGTTATATGCTGGGAGGGGTGGCCACCCTCCAGCTCCAATCCCATGCATGCAAACCCATGGCCTCTATTTACCATTGACTTACCCTCTCAGTATCAATGGTGCATAATAAACCTTCTTGCACCACTACGCCTTGTCACCCTTTTCGGCATGGGGGCAGGTGTTTAATCTTTGAGGGGGTGCTACCTTGGTGATCAGATACTCAAGTCGACTAAGACTTCCACATAGTAATTTTAAGGGTTCGGCCCCATGTCAGACTGAGTCAATTCCTTGACCCCGGTTACACTTGGTGTATGGTAGTCGAATCTGGGCTAAGGCCGACCAGGCTTGCCAACAAGGAAAATACAACATTTCAAATAATTATACGGATCTGGATAGTTCGTAAGTGAACTTGCTACCGCAACCAACAATCCTAATCTGAACGAGAACATAAAATTATAGATAAGTATAATTTTATTCGAGTTGGAATGCAAGAAATGCATGCAACTAAATGACTAATTTATATATCGTTATTAACATTTGACAACATGAATCATGCAAAAAAATTAAATATTAAATTCTCAATAAATCTAGTGAGATAATTAATTATTCATGCGACATAATCATTTAAGTTCTACGTTACATTTTAAATTAATTATCTAAATAATAATTCACTCTTAACAATTAATAAAATAATTATTAACTTATAAATAAATATTTAATTACTATTATTAGTATATTTTCCTTTAAGATGCTAATTACTTAACCACGATCTTGATGATTATCTTTAATCGCAATAATTATTAATAGCAATTTAATTAATTAAGTTGTTTGATTAAATTATTTCAAATAATTTGTATTATTCTAATTCAAAAATATTACTAATACAATTATTTTAAATTATTCAACCCAATAATGGTTCGGACTTTATTTATTTTCATTATGCTATTTAGGTTCTTTTTACATGATTATAGTTTAATAACTCATTTTCTACCTTAATAACTCGTTATTACAATATGGTAAAGGTGATATCTTTATTTTATTAATCACTTATAACCATCCGATCTAAATTAATCACTTGTAGAATGCCAACTAATTATCGACCGTTTATCATTACCGTGTTTTTATTACTTATGGTGATTTTGTACAATAATTAAATAGTTTAGTAACTTTAACCCATAACCCATTAGAAATAATTATTTTTACCGATTATTATGGGTTAGTATTATTTTAACTCGAGTCACGTCGAGTCAACTAGTATTTACAAGTTTACCACCGTAAGGAGTCTTCTTCTTCTTCTTCTTCCCCGACACCATTCTTTTCTCCTACCTTCTTTGCACCAAAAACCAGACCTGATGTCTTCTTGAACCCAAAACCAGATCACGTACTTCACTAACTGCTTCCTTTCCCTACCCATCCAATTGGAAGCATAAAGCCCGTGCTTTACAGCAACTATCCATGTCGAACTCTGTTCTACAGCAAGGCGCACAACGCCTGGCCAGTAGCATTGCCAGGACTGCATGGTGTACTCCATCCGGCCAGCAGCACTGCTGGGAATGTTCCCCTTCTACCCGCACGACAACCCAACGTCAAGGGCAAGCGCTGTGAGCATGCACGGTGTCGAGCCTTGCCCAGCGAACTGGTATGGATGTCTGGAATTCCTCACAGTGTTGTCCATTATCCCCATCCTTGAGGTTCAGCCCACTAACAGGTGCAATTCCGCCACACCACCGAAAACCAGGGACATGGCGAGCCATCCCTTCGACCAGCTTCCAAAGAGACCGTCGGAGGTGTGAGGGGATGCCTTGCAAACTTGGTTTCCAGTCACCCATCTTGCCAACATTTTAGACTCATCTGCCATGGCAGAATTTCAGTTTCTAGTTTGATTTTCTTCTCTTGTTGATTTAAAACTTTAATTCTCATGATTATCAAGCTTATTATCAAATTACAAGAAATATGCATGCATGAAAATTAAGAATAGGGAATAGGAAGCATACCCAGGCAAGAGAAGAAGCGGCACTAGTAAGGAAGAGAAGAAAATGAGAATGAAGGCGGCTCATGGGTGAGGTGGACGTCCCTTATAAAAAATGAAATGAAAATGACATCTAAGTTATGTGAAAACACCCCAACACCCGCATTTGATTTAACCGGGTAACCAGATAAATAATAAATATAGTAATAATTAAACAGGTAGAGAATATAATATAAATAATAATTCTCCAACGTTTGATCCTTTCCAAACCGCGTCTGAATATATTATATACATTGTTCGGGCGCGGGTTCGTCCGCTGGTGCGGGTTAGAGTGTTCCCGCGTCGGGTTGGAAGGGTTCGGTGGGACCGAGGCGCCCTTGCCGCGCAAAGAGACAGCGGGATGAGACTAAAGAGTCACAAGTATCCAATAACACTTAGACAATTCTTATGCACTCGGTGGGATGGCCATTTCGACACACACACTCGACAGGACTTCCCCAGCACTCGGCACGCAGGCTCGAGGCTGCTGGAATAGAACTGGATGGTTCGGTCACAGGTGGACAACGCTGCACCGACAGCTTACCGGGTGTGCCCAGCACTTGGCCCCGACCAAGGCTGGTTGCAGCCACACACCGGCAATCCCCTTACCCGACACTACCTCACATCTCCACGCAGGGAGGCACTCACCCACACTTGATCACTTTTGATCTGATTTTGTTTTTCTCCCCTCTACACAAGGATAACATCTCCTTATATAGACACCCGGCTGAAGTGCTGCACGCCAACACATGCACCCCTTGGTGCTTGGTGTTCGGCTTCCACCCTTGGTGCTTGGTGTTCCGGCTTCCACCCCTTTCCCTCCTTCCAGATAAATCTCACGTATCTTATTTCTATTAAATTAGGCATAACCACGGGTTCAACCACGACTGGCTGGGTTAACCATCATGATTGAGCCGAGGGGTGCGGTGACAAATTTGGACGAACATCAGCCCCCTTGCCGATTTTTCGCAATCTGAGAAAGAAGAATCGGCAAAACATTTTTATTCATTTTTCATTCTTTTTTTCATAATTTAGCCTAAGGTGACTCCTCGTGGGTTATAGTGTGGCCATTGACCATCATTTTGATCTTGAGGAGTGACTCTCTCACTCGACACTTGTGGCCTCTAAGTCAATTTGCTTTTGTGA
>JAURVB010005331.1:0-18844 GCA_033002965.1 Piper betle
CCAAACTTGACTTACGGTTCAATTAATTCTAAACAAAATTTAAAATGTTGGGTGTAAACTATGCTCATTAATAATATTGTTAATAAAAAGTGGAGCGTACACACTCAAGATTAAAAGTAGGAGAATTAGCCAATCAAAATATAAGAAAATCTAAAAATATAATAAAAATACTTCTCACTATGTAAAAGGATCGTGAGTTTAAACTTAATTAACCTCAATTTCTTTAAAAAATACAATAAAAATACTTTTCATTGTAAAAGGTTATGAGTTTAAACCAGCTAACTTCAATTCTAACTTCCTATTAACAAGGTTACTTGAAAATAAAATAAAATAAAAATAAATCAAATAATTATAATTTATTTTGTCATTCAATTAAAATATATCTTTAAAGGCAATCAAAGTCTATATTAAATTCTTACTGTTTATCTCATTATAAAATAAAAATTTATGTATAAAATTAAAATTTATCTGGCATACATTACACGTGATACATCTTACCTAGTTAATATAAAATACCTCAGCCTTTGATCAACTATGGATTAGACGAGGTCGTCGTCAACGGCACCACCGATTGAAGTACACGCCCACCGCAGAACTCGGTGTGGGGGTGGGGGGAGTTGTTAATCTATTTTTAGCAATCGTGGGAACGTTTTTGCCTGAATTTTGGGGCTCCATCTTGAATATATCAGCTTTGGATTGAAGGAAATTGGGAATTGCAAATACGCTAAAAAAATTTTGTTCAGAGTTGTTTAGGTATTAATTGGATCAATTTAGCTTTGGGTTTGTATATATTTTAAATTTATTAAATAATTATTTCCAACCATAGAAACTGACCGAAATCTTAGAACTAATATGTGGTTCCTTTCATCCCAACCAATTTAATGGAAAAAATTTTAGACACGTTGAAGCATAAAAAACCATGGTATGGTAGGGCCAAATAATAACACTAAATAGCACCATTGTCCCTTGTGACCAATCACACTAGAGTGTTTGTAAATTTTTTTCATAATATTAGAAGAAAAATTTTCATTTCAAGATGAAGATGCCCTTTTTTTATTTTTTAATATGTGAACACCATTTGGCGTGAATTCGATAAAAAATTATTTAATAAGAATAATGATGCAATTTTTTCCCCCTATAAATCTTATCCATAAATAATATCATCGTACCAATGCATAATCATTATCATCATTGTTGTCATCATCATCAGTCAAATTTACCCGTCCTTCCACTATATTTATTTGATCATAAAGCATATTACAACAAAATCCAAGATTTTTATTTTTAATTTTTTTATATTACAACATAAAGCCCTGTCCGCTCATTTCAAGTTATTATATCAACGAATGCATATCATCATTTTCATATATTAGCAATCAAGAGGACGTCTTCCATGAATCTAGCCGGTATTTACTCGATTTTTATGAATAATTTTATTACAGGTAGATACAAACTCTGTCTATATTTCTCGTCAAATATTATTGAGAATTTTCTCTAATCAATTTTTATGAAAAAAATGACAAAATTTTGATGGTCAAATGTGATTTATGACTTTTACTATCTAAATAGTATAAGTGATCAAAGAGGTCATGTAAGCATGAACAAAGTTTAATTAGCCCTAAAAGGAGTCTTTTCAGACATACATCTCCCTAAGCGACATTGCGCTTAACATCGCATTAGGGTGCAACATCACTCTAAGATATGTCATTGGAAGATCAATGTCTATAACAAAAACCCATATAAATTAGTCTGGCAAAAAGTTGTTAGGCTTTGATAATTTAATTAGGGTTTCCAAACCCTTCCATCCTAAACATCTTTCAATCAAAGCTAAAGAGATCCCTATACACCTTCCACCCAACATATATTTTTTTTATCAAAGCAAAAGAAAGCCTTCCTTGACATATAGCATCCAAAGAGCACTTGTATGGCTAATGCTATGCTAGCAAAAGATTGTATACAACTAATAAGGGAACACTAGTGTAGTTCATAGAGAGCTAGTGGTTCATGGAACACCATGTTGTCACAGTTGGGAGATTTAGCTGTGTTCCCTTGTTGGGCTACATCAAGATTGTTCACAACCTTTCATTTTTCAATGGTGTGGTGGTGGATACAAGAGCTTTCTCTGGCTGGCTTCAATTAAAAAGTCATCACACTATCAGGTGCTTGATGGATTCATGGTAGTATTAAGACAATCTCAATTAAATTAGATACATTTTCCCACCACATTTCTTTTTTAACTTATAAACCCACTTCATTTTAGTCGAGCCAAACTCTATGAATAACTCTTCGAAGACAAAATGTTTAGCAATTGACCTTATTTAATAAAGACAATCATAACCACATGTTATCTTTTACCTTAATTGAGTTTAAAAGGTTGGTGTGACTATGAAAAACATTGTCTCCACCAACTAAGACACAAATAACCAATGGAATCCGTAGAGGTATACTTGTAAATCTTTCCATGCACACTATTTTCCACAAATGTAACTCAACTATTTTACTCTTATCTAATCTTATTGAACAAAAATCTCGAACTTCTTATTGAGAAGTTAATAAGGGTTCAAGAGTCTTTTAGAGAATTAAGTAAAAAACTTCTAGAATTATATCCAAAGTCTTCACTCAGAAATCATTTTATTAGACCAGCCTGTATCTAAATATGGCCTATAATCATGAAAATAATTACATTAGGCTTACTTTTCAACAATTAGAAAGAACACAGGTAAAATATCTTAAGTAATTTGGAGAAAAAAATGCCAACTATCATCTAATTAATATTTTACAAGGCCTTGCCAATTGAATATTAAGCTAACCCAGATCTCGAAACTAGTTAAATTAATATTAATTTACCTCATATTGTAATACAAATATTCGCTGCAATATTTGTTTGTAAATTCCTCTAATTTCCCATTTTTTTAAGATTACATAGGCTGTTATGAATTTAATTAAGCTTGAAGCTATGCCAGCAGGTCCTTGGAGAAAAGTAAATACGATTGTAAAAAAGAAAAAGGAAAAGTAAATACAATTTTATTAATGATATCTGTGACCCTTGGAGAAATATTACAAAAATTGAAAAAAAATGAATTAATCGAAACCTGAATTTGTGTTAACTGATTGAACTTCAAACCATCCACAGGGGAAATCCTTCTACACCTCATCTAAAATACTGATAAATGGCACTGCCCATATTACTGTCAAATATTATTCACTGTTAGACAAATGGAAAATAGGGTGACATGTTAATAAAATTCAAACTTATATACCTCAAAGCCATGTCTTGATTAAAAATAAGAAAGAACCCTACACCATACAGTGCTTTTCTGATACAGTCTCTACCACTGTACAAAGAGGTGGGTTGGAGCCCAATTACATGCTAGTTGAGCATCTTTTAACTTTTCATGTGATAGAAAAGCTACGAGAGATTAGGATTGACCCAGAGACGGATATGAACTATTGAGTATCCTGAACTGATCTAAATGATGGCAAAGTAGGGTTGTTCCACGCTTAATCAGAAAGCCGCTTCAAATGGAACAGACCATCCCATCTGAATCACAGTTTGAGACAATGACAATGGCAATATCTCAAGTATTGGCCAGTCTGTGCCACGTATTGTTCACATGAAAACTGGAGTACGGGATCATGTAATTAGTGAACTTCTTGTCCGAAGAAAACTACATATAACAATAGATAAAGGAGAAACATGAGTTGGTGGCATGGTGGCAAAGTACCAGACAAAGAGATAAGAAGATTTTAAGATTGGATTGGAAGTGATGGATATCATGAGCCTTCTGTTGTTTGAGTAATTATTATAACATTACAATAAACCCCACTTTTGCCTAGGGTAGATTTAGGGTTTACTTTTTTCCCATAGTTGAAATGTAAAAGTCCGGCTCAATTATTGCAAATTAATTGGCATAATTGTATATTTAAAGGCGATTAATCAACTTGAGGATCATAAGTACATCCCCACTAATAATAAATTTTGTTTCATTTATTACGAGATTCTTCAACTTAGTTATTCATATAATATTTATTAGAGTAAGATCTTATTTATGAGTGAAAATTAATTATAGATCTTTAACTTTGGTTGTCTACTTTTAAAAAGATATCGTAGACCTATTACGTTACACTTTGAACTGGGTCGTTAAAGATGTTTCATAACAACCTTGTTTCATATTAGATGATGGGCTGGACTACGTATATTAACTAGGCTACTGGTCATAGGCTAAAAATGTCACCTGGGTTATGGCTAGCAACAGGCCAAATATAAGAATTTGAAGACAACATTTTTTAAGGTAAGTGGATTGCGAGTTCTTTTAACAACATTTTTTAAGGTGAGTGGATTGCGAGTTCTTTTAACTTAGTCCTGCATCTAATACCTACTGAGGTAAAATATTGTTCATAAGTGAAAATAAACTATAAGTATTCAACTTTAGTTAACTACTTTTGAAGAGATAACTTTGACCCATTATGTTACACTTTGAACTGAGTTGTTACCAATAAATATTAGATGTGAGATTAATTTAATATTTTGAAAGACATTACATAAAAAACATAAACTAGTTAGAATTTTTTTCTCAACATACATTATAAGAAGCATAGGTGGTAAGCCTATGTATTATTGGGACCTTTCTCTACGGTTTTCAAAGATTATTTTGTGGACTTCACTTTCCTCCGGGCAATATAAACTAAGACAATTAACAACTAGTAAGTATGCTTCACGGTTAAAATTTTGGATGTGGAATACTAATTAAATGTAATCGTGGACTATATTATCACAAAGGAAAGTATAGTCCATGATATAATCTTGGAAAAATTTGAAGAAAGGTCACAATAACATCAAAGTCTATATGTTCGAACATTTAGAAAAACTAAAATAATTATTTTACACTTTTCAATTGCGGAGAAATTAGACTTAACCCTAGATTTACCATGAGCAAGAGTAGTATTTTTGTGTAGTATAAAAACTCGGGTGTGGAGGGGAAACATAAAGAAACACAAAAATAAAATAAACAATAACACTAAATTACAGCATTTCCTAATCTTGAGAAGGAACTTTAAGAACCCCATACAAATAAATCCTAATGAACCTCCTAAGAGTCACAAGCTAACTTTAAGTTTAGATGGTTTCATAAACTATACTTGTTCTAAATGCTTAACCTCTTAAAAAGAGAATAATTTAAGAAAAAAAGAATCATTTAATATTTTACTTTTACACTCCACAAAGGTGACAATGGAGTCACACAATTAAGGTTAATAACTTATATTCATTGAAATGAAATCTTCTTACTTGTGCATTCAAAAACGCAATATTAATCTATTTATTAAAGGATGCGTATTTCGACCTCCAAGAGTATGGATCATTGAGGCGGAGAAGATTATCATTAAGCATTATGACTTGATAATAATTACCAATAGGCTCAACTCAAACCCGAAAACAAACAAATTGAATTTGAGCTAAGCAAAACCCATGACTTTCGATTGAAAAATAAAAACAAACAAAGTGGAGTAGTTTATAATGTTCACTTTAGAAATACATGACTTGTGTAAAGCAAGCTTTGAAAGAAACGCATGCATTCAATCAAACATTGAAGATATTAGTATTTAAGTTGATTTATGCCTGAGGATAAAAAAACAATTACAGCCAATCCAAAGCTTGAGTTAGAATGCAAAAGTGAAGCTACAAGAATGTTGTCGTGGTGGCCCAAGGGAGAAAATGAAAGGACTGTAGACAAAGACTAGCTCTCCAAATAACCAAATAATGCAAATAGCTTCACTTCATTATTTGTGAGCTTTACAAGTTATTTTCTATGTCACTCCAAATCGTATGTGGAATCAAAGAAGATGGTGAGGACTGCGATGGAAAAGAAACCTCCAGTGATTGCCGGCATCAAAATTGGTTGAATTTCCAACTATCAACTATTCCCTTCTATTGTTGATGGGGACTTTGGTTCACCCAAAATTAATCATAATTGTTGAACACAACTAACAGATATATTTGTGACCCGTTTTGATCACCTGGCCATTATTTTTTTCAAATTAGACAAAGTTATCCCATCATTCAACCGTTCTTGAAATTTGAGGCCGCGCATATTAACTTTAGCGGATACAAGAGTATCCACATTAGCTCATTCTATTTTTTCCATATTTAAATTTGTTACTTTCAGATGTTATTCGTAAATTACGGTTGCTCCTATGTGTAATTGTCTTTTTTTTCATTTTTATTTTTAACCTAACAATGACCAACAAGCACAAATATACATGAAAAAATTTTATATGAATTATACTTTACATTAGCTACACATTTAATTTGAACCTTTTTTATTAGGTGTTACAAAATAATATTTATGTATATTAATAGTGTGATTTATTTATATTTTACAAGGGTGGTACAACCAGGATTCTGCAGAGTTGAAATGGCTAGCCCCTAGGTGCGACTCATGATAGCGGTTTGTGGTTCATGGGAAACCAAATCAAAACGCATGTCCTTAACCAACACATTGCCCATAATTTTCATATAAAACAAGTGGAATAGAAAATTGCCAATTCTTTCATTTTGTTGATTCTATCTGCCATTGATGTCATCTGCATTATTAGAATAATTTTTGACTCATGAATTACAATTTGCTAATTGACACTTTAAAATCAATGCGACAGCCAAGGCTAGGTTGCCCTAGCTTAGAAGCATATCCTGGGCACGATAGAACCAATGGAATAAATATAATACAGCTCACAGATAAAACAGCCACTGCTCAACTGCTAATTTGAGATATAATTTGCCAATACTCTCCTTTGCTTGTCGATTTCTGCATCGAACAGCGGAGGTTGAGACAACTATGCTCTTTCACACACATCATAGGTTTGTACCACTGCTGTTTGCATTAATTTTTTATTACTAGCATTTGTCTATACTTGAAAACTTTGATCAAAATCATACATTACAAGTATTCATACAACTTCAACCCAGAAGCCAAGTTTCTGAAGAACACAAGAAAACAGCATTATAGATGCTAACACATGCATAGAACCTTTTATTTTACTAATTAGCTGGGGTACCTTTGGTATCAGGCGATGGCGTGTCAGCTATGGAGATTAGTTGGGAAATATAACCTTCCTTCTCATGGCCAACCACACCATTCCCAATCACCATAGGAATGTCTTTGCCAGGTAATGTAGAAGGCTTTTCCGGTAGGGTCTCAGATATTGCAATAAGAGATTCACGAGCCTGTTCCGGAGAAACCTTTTGGACGGTACCTCGTTGTCCATGAAATTACAGAACTTCAACTGCCAATTTCAAAGTCTTTTGTTTAAGAAATTAATAACATCAATTCGTTGCACATACACTAGACAGTACTTTCACTATGGCTATGTTTGCGGAAATCACTATAAACAAGCACCATCAACTACAATATGGAATATCGTTTTGAAGATCAAATGTTGATGCAAAAATTGGCAGACTACTGGTAAAAGTACGGCACAACAAGCAGCCAGAGGAAACACAACATATAAAGTTACAATGTTTCTCCTAAATTTATAGTTCTCAAGTATCCATCTATTCATATTTCTTAGAAAGCAACCATCAACAGGTGAAATAGAACGAGTTAACGTTCTTTTAAAAGCAACTTATGCTCCTTACCCCAGAAATGGGGTCGGGGACATGGAAGGCTGTTTCTCAAATCAAGCAAAAGCAACCATACAGGCTCCAAAATTCTCATCTCGGACTTCTCAGTTCAAAAACTTTAAAGCACCCAATTACCTTAGGCAGGAGACAGCATGACAAGAAGGAAAGTTTCCTAAAATTTGTCCTTTTTAAGTCAGTAAAAATAAACATAAACAGGCATATTACCTAAATAACATCTGAAACACCATGGACAACAACATGAAGGATATGTACATGGGCCATATTGATTTTAAAGGAAGTCTACATCAAGAATTAACTTTGAGTCCTTACATTTAACTTCAGTTGAATGGGCTAACAACTATAATTGTGATAATAGGTTAAGAATGATTGATCTGCAAGTGTGAAGATGATTGTGTAAGAAGACTTGATGAGATCACGTTTTCAATTTCCAATTCAAAGAAGAGTGAAATCTTCTTAGATAGTTAAAGACATGTTTGACAGACACCAGTCGAAAAGCGATGAAAAAAATAGTATCTACTTTGCTGAACAGGATCTAAAAGGAGCAGAAAGTGGTTGACATAAATCCAAGTCGAGGCAATAATAACTGATATTAAACTGACATAGTAAAATGTACTGATGTTCTATCACAGAACAGATATAATGAAAAATAAAATTCCATGTCCCCAAGCGCCATTACATAGAAGCTGGAAGTTCATCATGTTGTCAAAAGGAAAGCAAAAATGGGCTAAACAAAATGTAAATAACATGAAGTAATAATATGTAAGCAGGGCTTAGGTGCTACATACATTAAAACCAACTCTACAGAAAAAAAAAGGAACAACATATAAGAAGAAACATTTTTCGTGCTTCTTATCATAATCAAGAAAAGTAAATCCTTTACACTTATCATTTCACCAAAAACAAGATAACACTTGCAAAACCAGAGGGCAGGTCTTCAAGATTCCAAACGAAATACAAACATAAACTACATTGAAATCACATATCCCCTATGTTTGTATGACTACGATGTTGCAACTCAAATTACCGTATGCAATTCTACAACATCATCGTATATAATTGCCCACAACCATTTCAAACATCATGAAAGAACTCAACACCAAAATTAGTTGTTTCTAATTTGAAATTTGTAAGAATTTCAAAGAGAGCTACCATGACAAATAACTGTAAACGAAAAAGAGACACACCTAAACACTGTTCCCATAAATAAGAATCAATCACAAGAAGTAGATCCTGAAAGAGCCCTAGGTTGTAGAAATCAAAACTAAGCCTCCTAAGAGTTGAAAAGAGAAGAAGAGATTCAATAAAAATCGACTGAGCAAACAACAGAATCAACATATATGCTTAAATCCAAAACAACTCAAATATAATGTCCAAGTTTGAAACACTAATCAGCAAAGAAGAAGCCAGAAAAGCACAATAAGACTAATTGATTCACACACCTATTATTGGCCATTTCCTTTTTCAAATGACGATTAGAGCGACTCAATCTCAATCAACAACGTTCAACATATAAAACAATCAAACACACAAGCATCGCTCATTACAGACGCGCCACCGGTACTAAAGACTCGACCACAGAACACACCAGCAAAGAATCAAAGTCAACGACGTATTAGAAACCCAAGAACCATACTTTCCACCAGTATAACTCAAAAAAATCACAGACTAATACTGCTCTAGCTAACCCATCAAAACAAAAAAATATAGAAACAGATTTATATACGCAAGTTCAACGAAGTTGCAAACAGATAAGACCTTTGTCTAAATCACTACCAAAAACATTCCAGATAAGGAGAGAGTAACATCATATAAACCACCTAGCGCACCATATGCACCTGGCGAAGCCGATTTGGAGAGGATGGAAACGACCAAGATTCGGATATAGACACCCAAAAAAAAAATTATCCAAGAAACTAAAGACTTTTTCTTTGTCAGAAATCTACTTAGGGAGTTTTCTGTTTCAAGTTTCACCAAGAACAAGAAGGTTTTCGTATCTAATATTGAATATAAGCTATACGTGGGTCCCCCCATGTAGCTATTACATATTATTATTATTATTTTTTTATTATTATTATATTATTATTATTATTATTAGATAGAAGGTATACCCGGTTGGACAGGGTTTTATACTTTTTTCTTTTATATATTAATTATATTTACAAATAAATATGTATATTTTTTTATAATTTGCAAATAAATTATAATTAATTATCATCACCTTATTTTTAAATTATGATTAAATTCATTACTAAATCTAAATCTATTGTTTACTAATACACATATTAAATTGAAATATACTTTTTATTTGATTAAATTCATTTATATTATATCATATTTTTTTAAACATAAAGTTTTGGAAAAATATATTTCTTTTTAGATTTTATTTTTTGAAAATGTTTCTTCACGTCACATGATTTTATACCTTCTTGTATTTTATTACACTTGTAAAAAATTTAATATATTTAAATCATATTTATCAACATCTTCTCTAAGGCACTTATTCAAAATAGTTTACTTCATGATTGCATCAACCAGAATTAGAATTAGAATCGGTTTTCGAGGGAGTTGGAATTAGAATCGGAATCGGTCTAAATCGGATAGCAATCGGTTCAGTTGAATTGGTCTAAATTAGTCATATACAAAAATTTGACAACTCGTAGCATAAATACCTGAAATACATAATTATATAATTTTTAAACATAAATACATAAATTTATAATTTAATATAAGTATAAAAGAGCATCACAATTTATCATCACAATACCTCAATGTTATAAGTATAACATTTGATATATCATTATATGTGTTATATCAAATAATAACAACAAGATATTAATACAAGTCCAAAAAATGAATGTTTAGCATAATTTTATATAGTGATTATTACTAAATCATCTAATTCATCATCTGAAGCATCTTCAAAGTCTGAATTATCATCACCAATAGGAAGAGTAGAGCAATTATCTGTATTAACACGAGACCCCTACGTAAAGGAGACATTGACTCCTACTCATATGAAGTCCCTCAGGTTTGCATTGACACGAGACCCTTACATAAAAGGAGGTATAGAACTCCCACTCATATGAAGTCCCTTAGGTTCAGGAGGCAAAGACAAATTATGTTGAGAGTCAATATGTACATCAATATCAACATTTTGTCCACTAGGAAGAGGAGGCAAAGAAAAACCATCGGACGTAGTAGAACATCATCCAATTGCAGTTTTCAATGTATTGCCACTTTCATTTGCTACAAAAGCCTCTTCATCTACACTATCATTGTTGCCAACTTTGGTATCAAAGAAATCATCCTGCATAAAAAAAGTCATACCCTATTCATTTCAATTTTAAAAAATTCATACACAAAATCATGAATGTGATGTAAGCTTTATTTAAACATGCCGATGCTGATGGGTTGTCCCGTTCCCCAACCCACTCATCTAACGAGTCTTCTAAACTCAAATGTTCACTAACTGCATCATATTTATGCCTCCACCTCAACTCGTTTTCTTTGACCCGCATGTTGTAATGAACATAAATAAGATCATTTACTCGCTTCCTTGCAAGTCGATTTTTTTTTGGATATATACTTGGTCAAAAGTGCTCCAATTACGGTCACAACCCGATAATAATGAAGTTTGACTAAGTATTCTAATAGCTATCTTTTGTAGTTCAGGGCAGCTTATACCATGTTGCTCCCACCATGATGCTACATTTGACAAATTGATTTACTTATAAGCTTGCTATAAACATGAAATTTGGAGAAATGTGGATTTTATGTAACGACCCGGCCTAAAGTGCAATGTAATGAGCCTAAGTCATTTCTTTAAAATGGTTAACCCAAGTTAAAGATTTATAGTCCATTCCTATTTATAAACAGGATCTTCTCCCAGTAGATATTAGATTTGAGACTAAGTTGAAGGATCTCACACTAAACTGGAAAACTGAAATCCCGTCCATGGCCGACGGGTACAAATTGTTGGTGAGATGGGTAACTGTAAACAAGTTTGCAAGGCTTCCCCTCACACCCCGACGACCCCTCTGGTTGCTGGGTCAAAGGGATGGCTTGCCATGTCCCTGTTTTCCAGTGGGTGGCGGAATTGCAGTTGTGAGGGGGCGGAGTTGCAAGGGTGATGGAAGTGGCGACGTTCTGCTGCAATAGGTACTATAATGGACGTTCAGAGGAGTAGACACCGGTTGTGCTTCGTCGACAGCATCATGGGTTCCATCACAGTAGTTCAAGCCGCCGGAATAATCCACTACAAACCACCTTCTCGCCGGAATTCATGGCAGCGACGTGCAGAAGTGGGGAGAACAACCATACTTCATGCAAAGTCCAAAGGTGGCCAATCTTTCTTGTTTTGATGCCAGCCTGAGGTCATGGAAGATCTGAATTGGAGCAAGGTGCAAGAAAGGAGGGGTCTTGAGGCTGGGAGAAGAAGAACAGGCCTGGAGTTGGGTGCCATGGTGTAGCACATGGTCGTCTTGGTTAACTTTAGTAAAACATGCACTTTAGGCTTCCAATTGGTTGCTGGAGAAGGTTGAAGTTGAGGGAGGATGTGATTCTGGGTTTGGGTGCTAAGAAAAGGGGTAGAGAAGAAGGGCGTGGTCTGGTTTTGGTGCAGAGAAGAGTGGCGACGAGAAGAAGAAGAAGGAGGAAGATGAGGAGGAGGGTGGTGGCAATTCTGTAAATACAGGTTGACTCGATACCGATTCGAGGTAAAAATAATACGAACTCTTAATAAATCCTTAAAAATAATTATTTTAATGGGTTATGGGTAAAGTTACTAAACTAACTAATGATTGTATAAAATAGCCACAAGTAATAAAAATACGGTAATGATAAACAGTCGATAATTAATCAATATAATTTAAGCGATTAAATTAAATCAGACAGTTATAAATAATTAATAAATAAAAATTTTACCTTTACCTTATTAAATGTAATATTAGGTAAATAAAGTGATTATTTTAATAACGAGTATGTAATGTAGAAAATGGGTTATTAAACTATAGTTGGGTAGCAATCACTAGCGTCGAACCTAAAGAGAATAATGAAAATAAATAAAGTTAGAAATTTTATTTGGTCAAATAATTTAAAATAATTGTATTAATAATATTTTTGAATAATACAAATTATTTTAAATAATTTAATCGATCAACTTAATTAATTAAAGATCTATAGTCCATTCTCACTTATAAACATGATCTTCTCCCAGTAGGTATTAGATATGAGACTAAGTTGAGGGATCTCACAATCCACCCACTTTAATAAATTTCGTCCCCTCGAAATGCCTATACTTGGCCCATTGCTAGCCCCAGTCCACGACCTTTCTGGCCTGTGACCGGCAGCCTAGCCAACGTCCCTAGTCCAGCCCGTTGCTAGCCCCAACCCATGACCTTTTTGGCCCGTGACCGGCAGCCTAGCCAACGTCCCTAGTGTAGCCCACCGTCTAACATGGAACCAGGTTGCTCTGATACCACCTGTAATGACCCGGCCCAAAGTTTAAGTCATTTTAAATGGTTAACCCAAGTTAAAGATTTATAGTTCATTCCCATTTATAAATAGGATCTTCTCACAGTAGGTATTAGATGTGGGACTAAGTTGAGGGATCTCACATTTTACCTGGGTGAAGGACTTTTCTATTGGTAATTGCAAGAGAATGTCCAAAATCTCCTTTTGTAGATACAAAATCGGACCACTACAAAATATTAAAACAAAATGAATCATCATATTTAGTTATACATAAATATTTATATATAAAAATTAAAAATAATAGTATCTTGACCTGCAAAGATGCCATGGATCGAGCTACCTCATTGACTTCCAAACAACAAATGACATCATTGAATGCACGATACACCTCACTTGGCTACAAAATTATTCCCAATTAAACACAAGTAATATAAAATTGTTAAAAAAATCATAAAGGTATGTAAGTCAAATTAGAGCATACAATGGTAGAGTCAAGGCAATAACGAGTTTGAGGATTAAGCATATATGCTACAAAATGAAGAGGATGACAAAATTGATTCGCCCATCTCTTGGTGATGATATCAACAAATAACTTGTATCGTTCGACTTTCATGCCATGTACCTCTTTTATTTTTTCAATAGTCTTTTGCATTTCATCATAAACAAATGACATCGAAGCTCTTTCATCACTATCTACCAATCTCAAAAACGAACAAGTGGCTCAATTGTTTTATGCACAAATTCCATCTTCTTCAAAAAATGTGCACTTAAGACAATATTTTCAGCTGCTATTCCATCCTCATCTTTTGCAAACTTCGATGATGAATACATTTCAGAAACAAACAGCTTTTTCAGTGCCTGCTTATGTTCTAGGAAACTAGCAATCGTCAAAAAGTGAGTAGCAAATCGAGTAGCCCTAGGTCTCACCAATTCATGCCCATTTGTGAAATTATTTCTCATAAGAGCCAACAACCATGAGTGGTTGTATATTAGTTTGGTGACTTTTTGTGCATTCATAATGCATGTTCCAACTTTCTAAATTTTTGCAAAGTCCTTAAGCATCAAGTTTATACAATGGGCAACACACAGAGTCCAAAATAAATGTGGTCTCTTATGTTCTAGCATCTTCCCGACAGCTTTGTATGCCTAAGCGTTATCAGTAATGACCTGCACAACGTTTTCCTCCCCAACTTCTTCTACTACTTTATCCAGTAAACTAAACAAATACGTAGCATCCTTTTTTTGTCTAAAGCATCAACTGATCTAAGAAAATACATTCTTCTTGGGCAGTAAACTAGAATGTTGATCAAAAGTTCTACCGGATTGATTGGTCTACCCGTCAGACATAATAGAACAGCTTGTTGTCTTCCAAGATACTTTTATATCCTCTAAGCTAGCATTTATGGAAGCCACTTCAGTAGTAAGAAGATTACCTGACAAAGAATTTCTGCTCGGAGGTTTGATCCCTTGATTATCGTATTTACCTGCCACATACGAATTTGCACAGCACATAGCAATTTGTGAAAAATTTAACCTACGAATTTGTGCAGCACATACACATTTGCACAACACATATCATAAAATTTGACATATGAATTTGATCATGAATCCCAAATCAGCAATGACAAAAATTTGTAAAGCCTAGCCAACAATTTGCACATCTGGTCGTAGATGAGGTGAATTCCTTCCAACTTTGTGAAGCACAGCTAAAAATTTGTGAAGCATAGCCAATAATTTGCAGATTCAATTTCAACAAAAAATCCAACTTTACACGAATCGATCAGAGCTGAGGTCGGAGGCCCGATCGGCATCGAGTCTTGCGTCCACTGCCCTATCGGCCGGCCACACATCGGAGGCGAGGTTGCGAGGGCGGAGGCAAGGTCGGCACACCTGGTTGGAGGCCCGGTCGGAGGCGAGTCTCGCGTCCACTGCGCTGTCGGCCAGCCACACGTCGGAGGCGAGGTTGGCAGCTCGGTTGGACCTAAGGTCGGAGTCGAGGAAGCACGACGGAAGGCAGAAACATGGCGGCGGAGGGCGGAAGCGGGGTGGCAGAGTGGGGGAGACAGGTTAATTAATTTATCCAATTTTAAAATCAAAAATTCCAATTTTACCCATGCTTAAATAATTTAATAAATATCATACCTAAGGTATTTTAGTAATTTATCCAAAAAACCGATTCTTTCCGATTTACCCTGATTCTGAATCGGATTAAATCGGTCAGAATCAGGGTAAATCGGCCGAGTTGGACGCCGATTCGGAACCGACCGATTCGGCCCCAAAATCTGATCGGCGCGCTGCCGATTTGTGCATCATTGGTTCACTTAGTTTCAATGTTTTACAAAATATGAATGAACTTAAAATAGTTTGTATTTTATAAAAAATTCTAAATATATTGTCAAATTTATTTAAATATTTTCATAATTTTCAATTAATTAAATTACAATACACTCTTTTTTTATTTTTGAATTTTTAAATTAATAGAATTAATAATCCGAAATTTGATAATTTTAATTAAATTTTTTAAAAGATTAGAGAAATTTTTAATTAAATAATTTGATATTATTTTTGTCTTGTTTTAGATCACTTAGGAAATTTCTACAGCAGAAGTCTGGATTTAAAAATAAGAGAATCTTTTTCTTTTTCTTTTCTGGACAAAAATAAGAGAATCCTGGTTTACATAAGAGTGATATTTGATAGGAACGGGGAAACAGCGTGAAAGGAAACAAAAGTTTGTCATGACTACTAAGAAGAAAACATTTTTGGGTCTTCCTGATGGAGACGCCAACGGGGACGCCCCAAATAAGATCCTTGAGGATCAACGCTTGGCGTCCCCATCAGGAGAAGCCAAAAAAATTTCACACGAAACTCTCTTGCCAGGAAACGGTTGTCATTCACTTTTTGGAAAAAAATATTGATATGGAAACGGAAAGAATTATTTTTTTCCAACATAGAAATTAGGGTTGTTAATTGAGCAAATCAGTTCGTGAGCATTTAGTATTCGGCTCGGCTTGATTCTACTCAAAACTCAACATTTAACTGCTCGGGCTCGAACTTGACTCGAACTCGAATCTTACAAGCCGAGCTTGAGCAAGGTCATATTCGACTCGCTCGACTCGGTTATAATTTGAACTTGATTCGTAGCTCGATTAGAATTTGACTCGATAAAATAATATAATAATATAATTTCTATATTATATATATATATACATTATAATAAAAAAAAGTGAGATAGTTGAGATGGTAAGTATTCACCTTGACAACTTCAAGGTTGTGGGTTCAATCCACATTGATTGTATTTTTTTAATTGAGGTATTTTTGACTTTTAATCGAGCCAGTTTCGAGCTTTCGGGAAAATTGAACAGTTTAAGTGTATTCGAACTCTAGTCAAACTCGAACACATAACACATAAAAGATATTCGAGTCAAACTCGAGCATGTTTGTTCAAAACTCATTCGATCTAGAGTTGAGTTCGAACGAGTTTCAAACTATTTGAGCCGAGTTCGAACATAAAATGAGTTCGGCTCACTCGCTCGATTAGCACCTCTAATAGAAATAGATGGGGAAGAATATTGTTTAAGGGGAAAAGTTTGTTCCATTAAAGTAAGGAGGTTGTTATACCTCTCCATTGTGTGGGGTTGTATATTTTTTCTTTTATATGTTGATTATATTTACAAATAAATATTTTATATTTTAATTTTTTTCTTTAATTTTATGAGTTAATTATAATTAATTATCATCATCTTCTTTCTATATTATGTGTCAACCTTGAACCAAATCTAAATCTATTATTTACTAATATATATCATATTAAATTAAAATTATACTTATAATTTAACTAAATTCATTTATATTATATCACACTTTTTTAATAGATATGTTTTGAAAAAAATATATTCTTTTCTAGATTATACCTTTTTTTTCAAAATGTTCCCATTCACAACGTGATGCGCATTCTATTTGATTTTATACATTTTTTATATTTTATTATACTTTTAAAAAATTAATATATTCAAACTATAATTATTAATATATTTGTTAGAATTCGAATTAACCTTCCTCAAAAATATTATTAATTACATATGCAACTTTCAAACTATATTCAACTATAATATATTCAAACTATAATAAATGCAAAACTATTTTATTAATATAATTATTCAAAATTATATTGATATATTCAAACTATACTTATTAATATAATGTGAATCAACTTGAAATACAATCCAACTTGATTTAAAATTTGATCATATATTCTCTTTGTAAGTTTAGGTAAAAATCTGTATATTAGTTAAATTGAGATCCAATTATAAACCTTACTAATATTAAAATTATAATTTTTCAAAATATGATATATACTAATTAAATTAAAATTATGTATATTTCAATTAAGTATCTTTCTGGACTCCTAGCTGAATTAAAAGGTATTTGGCAAAATAGAATTATTATTTTTGAAAAATTTTAAATTTAATTAAATTACAAATCCGATAAAGATGGTATTTTTTATTGTTTATGGAATTTTTTGATTTACTTCAAAATTTATTCTACTTTTGTTTGCAAAAAAAAAATTTTATTTCAAAGGACTAACATTATTATTCTTCTCAAGCTTGCCATATTTCAACACCACCAAGAAAGCAACGAATTTAGTTATAGTTGTAAAACCTAGCCTATTAGCTGGTGTTTTTCCGACTAGTTTGTTTTTGACTCGAGTCGGTTAGCATGTAGTCAATCGGGTTTGTAACACCCCAAATCCGGTTCACACTCGTGAACCGAACCGGTATGTTACAGGCCCTGGTTAGGTCAGCTAACCCGAACCTAACTCGTGCGGATCCAATCTCGGCGTATTAAGATGAAGATCCAACTTGCTATATGTATGTATGAATGCATAAAACCCTAACAGGATACTACATGGATGATATGCAACCAATTTTCACATCATTACAATTACGATAAAAATTCTGAAATAAAACAGACAGGGTCTCCCCTAAAAGTGCAGTTATGGGCCCACCACGCTTCCGTTGCGCATCTCTGATTATATTCACATTCTATCATGTCTCAAGCATTGAGCATGTCATTCACAATATAATAACATAACAACACAATATTAAACATTCAAAAATCTAACATGTGTGTGTGTGTATAAGACCTCATTGCTCCTCCGTCCAAGCTGGCTCCTCCAACTCGTGATTATTGCCTACATATAGTATAAAAACAGGTCAGTAACAAGTGTTACTGGTCCGGAAAATAAAATAACTATAACAAGCTGGCTATGCGAGTAAACTCTCATATGAAAGAAAACATCATATACTCCACGTGAACACTCTGAAGGGCACTACTGAGGGGCCACTGGGCTGCAGACCCGGTAGCATCCCGAAGTTACTGATCTGCTGCTGGTACTGTGCCGCTCTCGGCACTTCTTTTTCAGTACTTCTCGTGAAACTTTATCCTAAGCCCTCTCCGTACCCTCCCTATTTCTCCTGGCCTTGAGCACGAGGCCAAGTGCTCTCAGGCAGTCGCCTTTAGTACCCTTTGAACCACAAGTCCGGACATGCGCTGTACTAAACGGTACCCGTAAACCTCCACGTTCTCCGGGTGTGAGGAACTCAAACGCGGAGTTGTCAGGATCCCTTGGGAATGGAACAGTCCAGCTGGCACTAATCCCGAGCCTGCTTTGACTGTCACGGCATCCTCTGCATGGTACGTGCAGTCGATTTCTCCATCTCTCGTCTCACTGAA
>JAURVB010005333.1:0-22323 GCA_033002965.1 Piper betle
TAAGTTTGGATTAAACTTTGATCCGAACTTTTATTTTACCGAACAAAACCCATGTGAGAAATTTAATTACCTCTCAAAATTTCTGCCTGCAACTTTGTCATCTTGACCGCAAAAAACCAGAGAACCCATGCTTGTAGCTATATATGATCGATTCCTTTGCAGCTGTTTTGCTGCCATTTGAACATTTATTAATTGAGAAAAAAACACCAACTCTTTCCTATAATAGTCTAGCAAACATTTATAATTGGCCAAAGTATATATTATATTACCTTCCCAGAACAGTAGATAGAACTTGATGATGTGTCTCCTCTACTATTGCCGGATCTTCATGGTGCTTCTCTCCCATGTAGACTATGTATACCTGTGCCAAATTAGTTATATCCTTCAAATCTCACCTAATTGTGGAGAGCATGCATAAGTAGAACTATATTTAAGATAAACTACTCACATTGGTTTTGGCAGTGACAGAATTGAATGATAGAAGCAATAGAAAGATGAGAAGAAAAGGTTTGATCTGTTGTTGAATTAGAAGAGAGAACTCCATGCCTTGTTTGCTTGAATATCACTGGCACCCAAATTAGTCTTGTATTTAAGCTAGTTTCTGGGGGAAGCTGTCTTCATCTTTTTTGGGTTTTTAAAAGTAAACTAGAAGACTTAATGAGTTGACGTCTGTTGTGATCAGAAGACTTGAATGTTCAATAAGATGGTGATTCAACACTGCCAAATCATTCAATTCAGATTATAAGACTGGCTGGCCATCAACGTACCAGAAAAGTGGTAGTGAGTGACGAGGCAAGTGTGAAAATAAACTTCTTTTTCAACACAAATAAGTGATATTAATTGAATGAATGAGCTAGGTATAATTATTCAAGATAAGGACAAAAGCTGGAAAGGAAAGCCGGCTGTGGAATTTGTAGACTATTCTACGCTTGATGTTGATATTGGGATGGAATTTATATACATAATATTCTGACTGTGTTTTTGTTTCTCATGCACTAGAATGGGTCGCTTGCAATGTGGGAGCAAGGGCTAAGCTTTGTGATTTAGAAGAGGCATGTCATAAAATGCCATACTTGAAGTAAATTTCGTGATCTTAAGCATTTTTTAAGATGTCACTTTTTCGTGATAAGGCAGAACAACCGACCCATAAGATTTATATTTGCATGTAATTTGAAGAACATACATATCTCTCTTAATATTATGATGTGTAAATCCTTAGTTTTGCATATGCTTGCTAAAGTTGTTCACACCATTTCAACGCAGTGCTTGCATCAGATAGCACTCCATTTATTTATGGAGAAAAACAATATTCCGCCTAGGTTGATGATCACAAATCTATAAAAGATGGTGAGATTCCTGCCTTCACAGATATTGGGCTCCTCACAACATGTTCCCCATCAAACCAACTCAAGCTTCCAAAAAGTATCCTCTTCGTACCTTGTGGCTTGAATGAAATGTGACAGTGAATGTCACCTTCTTCACCTTAGAACTAAAGATCAAAACTTGCGGCACCACATCTACTTCCACTCCCATTGGGGCCTCAACAGCAGCAATGTATTCAGAGTTGACAGAGCCAACATTGGTTACAGTTCTTGTTATTGTCACAGTACCATGGAGTCTTGGAATGGTGATGGAAGGTACGTTCAAGTCCAATATTGACATTTTCTTATTTGGGCATTTTACATAATCTTTGGATAGCCTTGAGACAACAGAGTTGTTGTACCCTGTGGAACACAAGTATTGAATGTAATCTGAAACACCCATGTCATAAACAAGACCTGGGTTTGCAGCCTTGTTGGGATTTACAATCCCCCCACCATAGTCGAACGGATCTGCAGTTTTTTCAGAAGATCCTTGTGCATAGATAGGTTCTTCAGATGAATCAATAGTTGAAGCTGCAAATTACAACAGTGATGAAATTTAGGTCCTTGTGAAGACAGTATTTCTCATCTCATCTAGAACATACCAGTGGTGACAAGAGCCGATTTTATGGCTGCAGGGGACCAGCTGGGGTGCAATGATCTAAGGAGAGCAACCACTCCAGCAACATGAGGGCATGCCATGGAGGTTCCTGATACAATTGCATAAGTTGGGTCTGCTGTTACATTTTCGGGAGCATAAGCAGCTAGCACATTGACACCAGGTGCAGCAACATCAGGCTACATCACCATAGCACAAATCACACCGTCATTTCGCTTATATATTTAAGTACTTCAACTTCAACGTTCAAGTAATGGAGAGTTGATTAACACCTTCAAAATCTCCGGGACCATCGAGTTAGGACCGCGAGATGAGAAGTCTGCAATCTTGATTGTAACAGACTTGCCTACAAAAGTTGTGGAAGTGCTGATCTTCACTGTTGGAAACCTTAACACAACACGAAATATTATTAAGTCAACATTAATCTCTTACTTCGATACTTTCATTACCTTTAATGTAATATGACTACCTGGTGGATCGAATGTAACCACGTATTTGGTTTCCAGCTTGATAATCTACGAAGACACAAGGTGCAAATAGACATTCTTGTAATCTTCTTGGACTTTTTGTTGCTATAATGACACCTACTCCTCCATTGATATCCACGATAACTGAACCAGTGGAGTCTGAGCTAAAGCAGAGTGTCACTTTGCCCGCCATGGTCTTGTCATCAAAAGGAAGATTCTCACATAGTCTGCAAAGGCGAAACCAATTTTACAGTTAAATTTTGCAGGTTATCAAATGCCACCTAAATGCCAGAAGGAAGAAATTTTGGCTGTTCTTTTGTTACCCGGCAGTGTATATTTCTAGCCCTGTTCCTTCGTTGAAATACAAGCCTGAGAAGCCAATTTCTTTTCCTCTATAGAATGCTTGGCCCTGCCCAATTATAAGGATGCAAACATGTAAGAAAGCAACAAGTTACCAACTTCTATAGAATCACTTGAGTTGGGGATATGGACCTCCCCAAGCCAGCGCAGTGGGAATAGCGAAGGAGCACAACAGAGACACCAAGAAAATAACATGAACGACAATTACCGCACGGTCTACTATAATGAGTAATTTCTATTATGAGAAAAGATAAAAAATAAAACAAATTCTCTCAGCCTCTCTCCCTCTCAAACCTATTGATCAACATGCCCGATCAACGCTCTCTCCCTCTCAAACCTTAGCATCACCTAAGACTTACTTCTCCGGTACTCCCCCGAAGACTACAACCTTTAAGACTCCCTCTCCGGTACTTCCCCGAAACGCTCATCAACGAGCTCTTTTATTTTCCACCATCCTTTGAACCTCTCTTCATGCTCCATCAAATTTCAACCTCTACAATCTCCACCTTGTTTTGAGAATATGATCCAAAGACCATTTGGCATCGACCAACTCCGGCGACTCCTAACAACGAGACCAATAACTGGCCTCTCCGACAAGACAGGAGGCCTCTCCCAAAGGGAAAAAGACATCCCTCTCCGGACCTCTTAAACATTCCTAGACTAGGAATGAGATTAAGGTACAGAAAATTGATACACACATGTGCAGTGATACAAACATTAATTGCTCAACACAAAACGGAGAGTCTAACGCTTAGATATTTCTCCTGGAACATCCAAATGCTCATCAACGAGCTCCTTCGTTTTCCTCTCTTCACGCTCCATCAAATTCCAACATCTACGTATTCTTCTTATTTGTAACAACCAATATAGTTAGGATCAATTATACACCTACCAAGAAAGTTTGATTATCTCCAAGGGTGATGAGGGTGGGGAAAGCCCTGTCCATGGTGCTCGCTGCCACTGTGATGATCCATGGCGCCGTGTTTGTCACGGTTTGCCCTGCAGGTCCATCATTCCCAGCCGAGCACACCACCGGAATGCCCATGGCCACTGCATGAAATGCACCCACACCAATCCCATTGTGGGGGTGAATGTCAGGAAAGAAAGGCACACTATCCCCAATTGACAGGGATAACACATCTACCCCATCGTATATAGCATCATCCATTGCCTTTAACACGTCTGCGTCCGAACACAGCCCTCCACCATAGTTCCAACATGCCTTGTACACGGCCAGACGCGCACCCGGGGCTCCACCGCGGGCGACACCGCCGGCCAGCCCTCGTTGGCTTACGCCGGCTACCGGAGAGCCGCCGGCGGTGGAGGATGTGTGGGAGCCGTGGCCATTGTCATCTCTAGGGGACAAGTACTTGGCATATTCACTATCGCTGGTGTTCAACTTCCTTCCTAGTTGTGCTCGGAATCCTTTGATGTACCACCGGGCTCCGATTAGCTTGTTGTTGCAGTCTGTGGTCTTGAAGTGTTGGCCGGTTTGGCAAGTGCCCTTCCAATGGGATGGCGCCGGACCCATCCCTTTGTCAGTATAGCTTTTGGACTCTGGCCATACCCCTGCACATGGTCTGAAATCATCAATCAAAATCGAAATATTAATGTGAAAAATTGATCTCCGATGTAATGAACAGCCGAGCGCAGACAGTAAGTAACCTGAGTCAATAATTCCAATGATGGATCCATTCCCCATGTTACTGGTGCTCAGAAGGTTGGTTGGATTTGAAGAGTGTAACGGCAGACCTAGAAAGTCCCAACTCCTCGTAGTGTGCAGCTTGTAAAAGTGACTCTTTACCAAAAGCACTACATCTGAGTGGTCTGCATCACATCGCCACAAATCAAAATATCAGCTTATTCTCACTAGTGCCAAGCAAGAAAATGAACAGATAAGCCGAGCTCTTCCCCTGTTCTTTAATTTTCTCCACTTACCTCTCAATATCTCTGCTTGAGACCTAGTCAGCTTCGCAGCAAAACCAGTGAAACCATGCTTGTAGTTGTAAATGATTGATTCCTCTGCGGCTGTTTTGCTGTCAGTGAGCATGGGTTCAATCAATATTAATAAAATCATTAATAAATTTCCATTGCAACAAGTACAAAGAGAGTGAATTTTTTACCTGCCCAAAACAGTTGATAGAATTTCGTGGTGCGTCTCCTCCACCATTGCCGGGTCTTCAAGGCGCTTCTCTCCCATGTAAACTACGTAAACCTGTGTGATCAAGTCATCCATGATCGCAGCCAACTAATGCTAATTAGTCACAAAAGTGAAGAACAGAAAATCTGACTACAACTCACACTGCTTGTGGCACTGACAAAGCTGCACGACTGAAACAAAAGACAGAGCAGCAGAGAAACAGAAATTAGCCGGCTTCTGATCTGTCGGTGAAGTGGAAGGAACTCCATGGCCGGTTGTGCTTCCTTCAACAACACTAATGACTAGTGTGTTACTTTTACCTAGTTATCTATGCCTTTGTTTTTTTATCACAGTCGGTGTGAATGGAAGACTTGTTTCAGAGAGGACCCAAGAAGGGAGGTGAGTATTCATTGACCAAAGTCAATGTGAGTGGACATGAAAAACGAAATGTCTCTTTTGTGATGTCCCTGCATTGTTAATTAGAAACGTGTTGAAACGAATACAAGAGGAAGAACCATCTCCCGATTTCATATGTAAGCACCAGGGAGCTTCAAGTTTGAACACAAACAATTAGACAGGGTACATGTTGAATGAGCTTGAACTATAAATATTGATAATCACATTTTCAGGACAAATTCATTGTCACAAAAATCAGAACTTATTACCTACAATAAGAACTTATATTTAAAAGTTTATCTATTTAATTAGATATTGAGAATCACAGTTGCGCTACTTTACATATTGTCATAAAAATAGAAATCTTGTCACCTAGCTGTACTTATCGTTACCAGGCCATTTACTAGAAGGGGGGAAAAAAACAAATTATACAATCTACCCAGAAATTGACAGGAAGAGATGAACCAAAGATTAAACATTACACATTCAGTTTTATGTTTGGTAGTGTTTGGCATTGCCTATGTTTCCTTCAAAACCATGAGCTGCCTCTGACGATGTGTTGGTAGTAAAGGAACCATCATATTTACAGACTTGCATAATATAGTTCGCCTTTGGAAGACTGTACAAATGGGCAAGAACTCTGCAAACGTCAACATTAATCCCAGCCTTGTTTGCATCAAACAATTCCCACCAAGCTGGGTTTTCCCGCAAGAGGACTCGGAACCGGCGGACCGCTGCATGCACCACACCACAAGCAACTACTTCGCTCATGAGAAAAACACACAAAGTTGTGCGCAAGCTATCATTAGCAAATTTATAAGCTTCTCGCATCAAATGAGGAGCTTCCAGAGGATGCAGATGGAATGGTATAAGCTGATACGGGAGGTTCACTTGACACACGAAGCCCAACTCCCTCAACACAATTTTCTCTAATCGAACCAAGCCCTCCAACTCCATGTAGTTCTTGGATCCGAGATCAAGATGGTGTAATTGTACATTTTCTCTACGGCATTCCATTCGGTGGAACACTACGAGCACATATCTTGCTTTCCGCTTGCATTCCACATGCTTTGAAGCGAGCCGGATACAAGTTGCAGCAGCCCTTTTGACGTTGAAGTGAGCAAAGGATTGCTTATAACACAAATATATATATATATATATATATATATTAAATTTAGTTACTATGCGCTGCAACGTTTTGCAGCGCACAGGCACGCGTTTGGATTGTGGACCGTTGGATCAAAATCCAACGGCCCACAATCCACCACTCACTTTTTTTTTCTTTTGCCTTCCCCCTCCCCACCTTCCGCCGCCGCCACCGGCCCCAACCCCGGCCCCGCCCACCCGACCCTGCCCCGCAGCCGCTGTCCCCCACTGCGTCGTCGTCACTGTCCCCAACCATCACCCCCCGCCCCCACCGGGTTCTGCCCCCCTCTGCGGGCATCGCCGTCCCCCGGCGCCTCGCCGTCGTTCCCTTGCCATCACCCCCCCGGGTGTCGTCCCATCCCCCCACCGCCGTTTTCACCCCCCCACGGTTCCCTTCCCTCCCCCCTCACAGCCTCTGTTTTTCAGCCGCCCACTGAATTTCCGCCCCCCCCAGCGCGGGCGTCGCCGTTCCCCTGCGGGTCGTCGTCGCCCCCCGCCATCACCCCCCAGACGCCGTCGTCTGCCCGCCGTCCCCTGGCAGCGAGGTCTCCGGGCGGTCCCCTCCCCCGGGTTGCTCCTCCAGCTCACGGGCCGCCCTCGCCAGGCCGGCGCCGCGCGTTTCCCAGCAGGTCCCATCCAGCCCCGAGGCGGCGGCATTGTTGGCCAGCGGCGGCCAGCGGCAAAGTCACCGGCGGGGGTGGCGTGCCAAAACGAAGGGAAGAAACAGGGAGGGTATTTTGGTAATAAAACTTTACTCGATCGGACTCGAGTTAATATTATAAAATAAATTTAAAAAAAAAAATTTTATAATAAAAATTTTATTCAAACCCGACTCGAGGTAAAATAATTTATTACAGAATTATTTAATTTTTTTTAAAAATTATTTTGTAATAAAAATTTATTCAGTAATAAATTTATTTTGTAATAAAAGCTTGACTCGGTCCCGCACATGAACGAGTCAGGTTTTTATTACGAAATTATTTTATATTTTTTAAATTTATTTCATAATATTGACTCAAGTCATATCAAATTAAGTTTTTATTACCAAATTATTTTATTTTTTTAAAATTTATTTTGTAATAAAAACTTGATCCGAGTCGAGACCGAGTCAAGTTTTTATTACGGAATTATTTTTATTTTTTAATCAAAACATGACTCGGTCCCCCGGCCTGCCGCCGCGCCCACCTCCCCCCACAAGCACACTGCCTTGTTCCGAAACAGGGGTTGGGGGGGGGGTGGAAATATCGTAATAAAATTTTATTCGGTCACGACTCAATGTTTTTATTAAGAAATAAATTTTAAAAAATAAAATAATTTTGTAATAAAAACTTAACTCGGTCATAAATTAAGTCAATATTAAGAAATAAATTTTAAAAAAATAAAATAATTTCGTAATAAAAATTTGACTCGATCGTGAATCGGTCAATTTTAAGAAATAAATTTTTAAAAAATAAAATAATTTTATAATAAAAATTTGATTTGGTCCTTAACAGAACTGAGTCAAGTTTTTATTACAAAATTAATTTTAAATAAATAAAATAATTTTGTAATAAAAATTTGGCTCTATCTGGGATCGAGTCAAGTTTTTATTACAAAATTATTTTATATTTTTTATAATTTATTTCATAATATTAACTCGAGTCAGGATCGATCACATGCGAGAGCGAGTCAAGTTTTTATTTTATGGTTTTGTATTTTTTAAAAAAATTTTAAAAATCAATTTTGTAATATTGACTCGAGCAGGAGAGAGTCAAGTTTTTATTTTATAATATTTTATTTTTAAAATATTTTAATATTTATTTCGTAAATATTGACTCGAGTCGAGAACAAGTCAAAATTTTATTACGAAATTGCCATCGCTCCTTCCTTCCCCGTGTGTTTTGTCGCGCCACCGCCGGCGGTGATGCAGGTGACGACGGCGTGGAGGTTGCCAGGGCAGCAGACGGCGGAGAGGAGCTCGGTCGACGGGCAGGCGGTGGCATGGGTGGGGGTGAAACGAGTGACAGGGGAGGGTGGCGGAAACAGGGCAGGGGCGAGCGGGGCCGCGGTGGGGGTGGGGCGAAACAGGCAGCGGGGGTGCGGGGAACCGGGCGGGGTTGGGGGAACATAGGGCAGATGGGGGGAGGGCTGCGGGCAGGGGGCGGGCGGGGGGTGGGGGAACACAGGGCAGATGGGGGGAGGGCTGCGGGCAGGGGACGGGCGGGGGGCGAGGCAGCGGAGGCGGCAGGGGGAAACAGGGCAGGTGGGGGGAAGGCTGCGGGCGGGGGGCTCGGCGGCAGACGGGGTGGAGGGAAGCGGGGGCGGTGGGGGGAGGGCTGCGGGCGGAGGCGGGACGGGGACGGGGCCGGGGATCAACTCAAAGTTAATTTAGATTATACATGAATTTCGGCAAAAATATTTCATCATGAAGTTTTAGACAAATGAATAAAAAGAATGTTTGCATAAATTAATCATAAGGCATAATTTATAACATAGTCGCATATATAGTTTTTAACAATTCATGTTTGCATCAACTCAAAGTTATGATAATTGAAGTCTAGCAAGAAATGCTAAAGAACGAATTAAAATTGCCCAATGATGGTTTAGGACATGAAACATTAGGAAAATTGTTAGGTATATTCTCTCCAAGCTGAAGGACCACCCATTAGGCATGCGTAGATAGAGAGATTAATAAGCGGAATACAGCGTACAGACTTCCTCATTAAGGCGCTTAAATGATAAAAATCATATTTTTAAGTATATAAATGTTTTTTTGAAAGCAAGGTTTGTAAACCTGTTACTAATGGAAAAGGCTTGCGCGATGGTTCAATATAAATATGCGATTCTGGAACTATAATCCATAACCGCCAATGCATGCAGTACTGGCCGAGCCTCCCACCACCGCCGACGACTTCCGATCATGCTGTGATCGCCACGGCGTCGTTTGCCTTGCACTTTCTCATTCGGCGCCGCCCCTTGGCTGCCTGATGATCCTCATCCTCCCCGTGCTTCTTCTCCGGTGCATTCCTATACTTGATATCCTGAACTCGGCAACCCACAGCTGGATCGAACTCCTCCATCCACAACTGCTCTTGGTTGGAGTGGAGTCTTTGGCGAAGTTTGGGTAGATAACGTGTTTTGGGAGGAGAAGAATATTTGTGACGTTATAGGATTTTTGGGAGATTTTGTGGGAAGTTGGTAGTTTTTCATTTCACGTTAAAACCCCTTGGACGAGTCCTTTCCCTCCTACCACCGTCTCCTTCTCTTCTCTTCGTCTCCTCTTCCTCCAATTTTACCCGCGGGTATCCTTCTGCTCCCTCTCCTTATTTTTTCTATGCTCTTGTTACCATCCATGCATGACATCCCATCATTCCTTGTTTTTATTTTCTCCGTCTTTCTTGTTGTTAGGTTTAGGTGTGGTAAACTTCTTTATTCTGTTGTTGGTTGTTTGGTTGATTACCAGCCCGTCAGTTCATAATGAGGATATCCCAACCTCTTTGATTTTGAATTACATAGTATGAAATATTCCCTTTATTATTATGCATGGAAAGGGTAGCCCTATGAGATGAAAGTCTCACATACGATTTTATTACCGAGATTCATTGAATAAAAAAAGCAACCGTAACCGATGTGGACTCAATCTGAACAAAATTATAAGGAAGCTTTACAAAATTATTATGAAGCTACGCACTTGAAATTGATCCCATTTTTTATGTATCCTCCGGGTTCTAATTACTTGTTTGTCTGGTGGATAACATGATCTATTATCCCTTGCACTCTGCTCTGTGTGTAATGGGTAGCCATTCTTTTTATCTCTTTGCGTGTATTCTTGGGAGGATATCCATACCTATTGCTTGTTGTGTCGTTTTGCTTTTATTTTATTTTTCTACTTGTTGCTGCTTTGTAGATTAAATGAATTACTATGCTTCTTAGTATTATGATTAATGCCCTTGTCTGTATTAATTAATATTAATGTTATTACTGTTTTATATTAGGATAAGTATTATTACCGTTACTCCATGATTGTGTTAATATTGGTTATAATTTGATTCTAAGTCAATTAATTATTGCATTAAATCTTCATGGGTAATATAATTATTTCACGTTATTGTTGTGTATTAGAATTATGTGTTGGAATAGATTTATGATTTATATATGTTGTATAGAAATTTTTATTATCAATTAATTAATGAATTATATTTTAAATTATTAATATAACTGTTATAATTAATTTAGATTATAAAAGAAATGATCTTTGCTTATCTAAGTAATTAATACATAAATGTGAACCATTATGATTAAATTAATGATTAATTTGTGACTACAAATAATTACGGTTGGGTTAAATAAATTGTGTTAATCAATGAGTAATATAATTACTATAGTGATTAATTATTGATAATTGATTCTTGCATTATAAGTTAGTGATTAAATCGGGTAGTTATAAGTAATTGATGAAGTAAAGATTTCACCTTTACTATATTAAATTTAATACTATATAATAACACGTAAGATATATTAGAATTATTATTAAACTATGTTCAATTCTTAAAAATTAAGCATGATGTAGATAAAGTTGACTATTTTAATAATGAGTTAGTTTAGTAGAAAAATGTGCTACAAAAATATAATAATGTGATAATCAAAGGTGTTGAATCTTAGAAAAATGTTGAAAAATAATTAAATTTCGAATCTTTATTGAGTGAGTCACTTAAAATAATATTGCTTGTGGTATCTTTTGCATTATGATAATAAAAAAAAATTGTCAAATGATTTAAGATGGAGATTAATAAATTTCCAAATAAATATATGGAATTAGTAAAAGTTAATAAATTATTATATGTATACCCAAATTTTTATTTTAACTAATTAAGTATCACTTACTCACTAAATTGATATTAATAATGATAGTGATTAAAGGTTTAAATCATAACCTTAATTATCCAGACCATAATCTTAATATATTTCCTTGTTTTAGCAATTATTGTGTAAAGGAAAATATACTAATATTAGTAATTAAATACATGCTAATAAGTTAATAATTATTTTTATTGTTGGCTAAGTGTGAATTGTAATTTGAATAATTAATTTAAAATGTAAGGTATGACTTAAATGATTGTGTCATATGAATAATTAATTATCTCATCATTTATGTAATAATTTTTTAAATTTAAAGATTTATTTCATTTTATTTAATATTTGCTTGTTGCATGCTTTATTTTGTTGAGTTTTAATCATGCTATAATCAAGTTATTTCATTGAATGCATTCCGGTCATATAAAATTATACTTATGTATAATGTTATTATTTTGTTCAAATTAGGGATTTTGTGTTGTTATTGTGGGTGCCTAATCAGATTTTCAAGTCCATACAATGATTGTGAATTTGTAGTACTTAATTGAGGTCTCGATCAGTCTAAGTTCACACTTGTCTTACTCATGCTAAGTTGAATTATAATTAAATTGAATTGATCTGTCCTAATGCCGAAAACGGTCTTCGATAGAATAGGCCCATGACATATATGTATATGGAAAAGAAGCTTATAGTGGAGACCACCCTGAAGGCAGGGAGCTCAACATAGGCTCGTATAATAAGATAATAAAAATTGATGAGAAATTTGATACGAGTATTACCTTATTTTCACTTTTATTATAAGACTTACTGATTTCAGCCTTAACATGACATTATTTTCTCAGGTAGGTCTCCATATTGATAGTTGAGAAAGGAATTCGACTGTGTGTTGCGACTCTTCTGTCGATGACCATTGTCATATTAGATTTATAGACTTTCCTTATTTTAATTAAGTTGAACATAAACAATTAAATCATTTTTAGGGGGCTTGTGTTATTTTTATTTACTTTGGTCAATTTTGTTTATAATTTAGCTTCATGAACAAACTTTATTTAATTGTTCTTCTCCTCTACTCGATATCTTGAACTCGGCAACCCACCGCTGGATTGAACTCCTCCATTTGCAACTGTTCTTGCATGGTGTTGGGTTTGTCCTACGTCGGTCGTAGAGGTTGTTGGTGACTTGTATATAGGCTAATGGGAAAGCTTTAAATAAAAAAAAAAGGGGAGTTGTTGGGTTTGTCCCGCATCGGTCGTAGGAGTTGTTGGTGACTTGTATATAGGCTAATGGGAAAGCTTGCCAATTCTTGGAGTTAGCTTTTGGATTAAGGGAGGCCCGTGACACCTATTGCGAGTTTCTCTTTGGTTGTTTAAAGTCCTTTTTGGGGGCCCGAAGGGTCCCAGCTTAGTGGTTTCGGAGCTTGGGTGGGGCCCAAGGGGCCTAACAAGTGGTATTAGAGCCAAGTTCGAGCCGGGTTTGCCTACATCGATTGTTGTTAACAATGGTTTCGGAGCTTGGGTGGGGCCCAAAGGGCCTAACAAGTGAACATTAGAGCCGGAGAGTTCGAGCCGGGTTTGCCTACACTAATTGTTGTTGTTTCCTTCCGCCGAGGTAGGTTTGCCTACACCGAATGTTGTGGTTTCCTTCATGGGTTCCACCTTATGATTTGAAGAGGAATTTGCTAGGTGGGCGTACGCTTGATGAAGGGAATCTGTCAGACGATGATGGTTTTAGGCCACGCCCGATGTGTGAATGGGAGTTGTTGAGTTTGTCCCAGCATCGGTCGTAGAGATTGTTGGTGACTTGTATATATGATAATGGGAAAGCCTTAATTTTAAGCTAGTTTTTAGATTAAGAGAGGCCTGTGACACATATTACAAGTTTCCTTTGGTTGTTTAAAGTCCCCCGAAGGGTCCAACAGTGGTTTTGAAGCTTGGGTGGCGGCCCAAAAGGGCCCAACACATGGCCCCTCGCATTGAGACCGATCACTTGACACCAATTGCACCCAACTCCACTCCTCTGGTCGTTCCTCTCCCGGCAACGTCACCGGTGGATCTAAAGAAAAAGGACTTATCCAGTCCGAACAAGTTTTCCGCTCCCGGACACCTTAGCGGTAGGCGGTGTCCCTATCACGCACAGACTGCTACAACCTCCGCTTCAATTCCTGTAGCGCACATACTGCACCAAAGTCTCCCATAAGTTGCCAGTGCAACGCCAATACGTCCGTATGCAGTTCTTCAACGCCTTCCATCGATCGTGATCGGTGGTCGAGAACTCGAAGAAAAGGGGTTTTGGAAAAACTCCAGGAAAAGAAAATAGAAAGCAAGGAAAAAGAGAGGATCTTATCTTCGTGCCTAATGTCTATTTTCAGTTCTGTCCCATTTATATATCTATGTATTTATACAAGAGCTATAGCTCACAAAGGGATGTAAAAGCTCTTTTACACGATGAACCTAAGTTCAAATCTAATGGACTTCATTCAATATCGCCGATTTGGAAATTACTTCTTTGTTGCCAAATATACTACTGTAAAACCTACGGGTTTAGTTTTTCTTGGGAGTCACCTACGGCTGGACCGCCCCACCATTGGCTCTGCATTGGGCTGGCCGTGTAGGTTGGTTGCGTTAGAGTTTATGATGAAGTTTGGGTGCATTATGTCTTTTGGGAGGATAAGAATATTTGTGACTTTATAGAATTGCTGGGAGATTTTTGTGAGAAGTTGGTAGCCTTTCTTTTCATATTAAAATCCCTTGGACGAGTCATTTCCCTCCTACCACCGTCTCTTTCTCTTCTCATCTGGTTCGAAATTTTATTATTAATTAATTAATTAATCAATTATATTTTAAATTATTAATATAACTGTTATGATTAATTTATATTATAAAAGAAATGATCTCTACTTATTTAAGTAATTAATACGTAAACGTAACCATGATGATTATATTAATATTCAATTTATGCCTACAAATAATCACGGTTGGGTTAAATAAAATGTGTTAATCCATGAGTAATATAATTACTATAGTGATTAATTGTTGATAAATAATTCGAGTATTATAAGTTATTCATTAAATTGGGTGGTTATAAGTAATTATTGAGGTAAAGATTTCACCTTTATCATATTCAATTTAATACTGGGTAATAGCACTTAAGCTATAATAGAATTATTATTAAACTATGTTCAAAGTTTAAAATCTAAGCATGATGTAGATAAAGTTCATTATTTTAATAATGAGATAATAAGTAGGGGTGCTAATTGAGCGAGCGAGCCGAGCTCAACATCTGTTCGAACTCGGCTCGAATAGTTCGAAACTCGTTCGAACTCGACTCAAGATCGAACGAGTTTTGGATATACATGCTCGAGTTCGACTCGAATATCTTTTATGTGTTCGAGCTCGACTCGAGCTCGAATATACTTAAACTGTTTAATTTTTGTGAGCTCGTTCGCCTAGCTCGTTCGTTAGCTCGAAACCAGCTCGATTAAAAATCAAAAGTACCTCACTTAAAAAAAAATGAGGCTAATGTGGTTTGTTCGAAACTCGTTCGAACTCAACTCGAGATTGAACGAGTTTTGGTTATACATGCTCGAGTTTGACTCGAATATCTTTTATGTGTTCGAGCTCGACTCGAGCTCGAATATACTTAAACTGTTTAATTTTTGTGAGCTCGTTCGCCCAGCTCGTTCGTTAGCTCGAAACCAGCTCGATTAAAAATCAAAAGTACCTCACTTAAAAAAAATGAGGCTAATGTGAACCTTGAAGTCATCAAGGTGAATACTTACCATCTCAACTATCTTGCTTCTTTGTTATTATATTATATATATATATATATAAATAAATAAATATAATATAATATAATATAAAGACTATATTATTATATTATTTTATCGAGTCGAGTTCGAGTTGAACTACAAGTCGAATTCGAGTCGAGTTCGAGTTACAACCGAGTCGAGTCGAGTCGAACACGACCTTGCTCAAGCTCGGCTTGTAAGATTCGAGTTCGAGTTGAGTTCGAGTCGAGCATTTAAATGTCTAGTTTCAAGTCGAGGCAAGCCGAGCAGAACGCTAAATGCTCACGAGCTAGCTCGCTCAATTAGCAACCCTAATAATAAGGTAGAAAAATGGGCTATGATAATAAACGTTGTTGCACTTTGCTTGGGTGTGTAACGGGTAGCCATTCTTTTTACCTTGTTGCATGTATTCTTGGGAGGATAGCCATACATATTACTTGTTGCTTTTATTTTATTTTTCTACTTGTTGTTGCTTTGTAGATTAAATAAATTATTATGCTTAGTGTTTATTAGTATTATGAAAATGCCCTTGTCTGTAATAATTAATATGATTATTATTACTGTTTTGTATTAGGACAAGTATTATTGTCCTAAATCCATGATGCGTGTTAATATTACTATTATATTGAATATTAGTTACAATTTGCAAAGCCAATTAATTATTGTAAAAAATATTCAAGGGTAATTTAATTATTTCACGTTTTTATTGTGTATTAAATTATATGTTGAAATAAATTTATGATTTATATATGTTGTATATAAATTTTACTATTAATTAATTAATGAATTATATTTTAAATTATTAATGTAAGTGTTATAATTAATTATATTATAAAAGAAATAATCTTTGCTTTTCTAGGTAGTTAATACGTAAACATAATTATGATGATTAAATTAATAATCAATGTATGCCTGCAAATAATCACGGTTGGGTTAAATAAACTGTGTTAATATATTAGTAATATAATTAGTATAGTGATTAATTTTTGATGATTGATTCACGAACTATAAGTTATTAATTAAATCGGGTGGTTATAAGTGATTGATGAAGTAAAGATTTCACATTTACTATATTCAATTTAAGACTAGGTAATAACACGTAAGATATAATAAAATTATTATTAAACTATGTTTAATGCTTAAAAATTAATCATGATGTTGATAAAATTGATTATTTTAATCATGAGTTAGTTTAATAGAAAAATGGGCTACTAAAATATAATATTGTAATAATCAAAAGGTGTTGAATCTTAGAAATATGTTGAACAATAATTAAAGTTCGAACATTTATTGAGTAAGTCACTTAAAATAATATTACTTGTGGTATCCTTTGCATTATGATAATAAAAAAATTATGTCAAATGACTTAAGATGACGGTTAGTAAATTTCCAGTTAAATATATGGAATGAGTAAAAAGGTAATAAATTTTTATATGTATACCCAAGCTTTTGTTTAAGTATCTGTTACTCACTAAATTGGTATTAATAATGATAATGATTAACTATTTAAATAGTAACCTTAATCGTCAAGACCGTATTCTTAATATATTTCCTTGGTTAAGTAATTATCATGTCAAGGAAAATATACTAATATTAGTAATTAAATACATACTAGTAAGTTAATAATTATTTTATCATTGACTAAGTACGAATTATGATTTGAATAATTAATTTAAAATGTAAGGTATGACTTAAATGATTGTGTCACATGAATAATTAATGATCTCATCACTTACGTTATAATTTTGTAAATTTGAAGATTTATTTTATTTTATTTAATTTTTGCTTGTTGCACATTTTATTTTGTCGAGTTTTAATCATGCTATAATTAATTCATTTCATTGCATGCATTACGCTCATGTAAAATGTATACTTTTATTATTTCGTTAAGATTAGGATTGTGTGTCGTTATTGTGGGTGCCTAAGCAGATTTTCAAGTCCCTACAATGATTGTGAATGTGTAGTACTCAATTGAGGTCTCGGTTGGTCTAAGTTCACACTTGACTTACTCACGCTAGGCTGAATTATAATTAAATTGAATTGATTTGTCCCAACATTGAAAAGGGTATTAGAGGACCATTATTGATAGAATAAGCTCGCGACATATATGTATGTGGAAAAGAAGCCTAAAGGGGAGACCACCTTGAAAGCAAGGAGCTCAACATAGGCTAAAATAAGAGGGAATTCGACTGCATATCGCAACTCTTCCATGGATAACCGTTGTCATATTAGATTTATAGACTTTCCTTATTTTAATTGAGTTGAACATAAACATTTAAATCATTTCTAAGGAACTTGTGTTATTTTTATTTGCTTTGGTCAATTTTGTTTATAGTTTAGCTACATGAACAAACTTTATTTAATCCTATTTAATTCGTGTCACTTTGAATGCTTTACTTCATATACTATTTTTTCATGTTATATTTAATTAAAAATTATATTATTATTATATTTACCTCTTTTGTTATTTATTTATCCCTTTTTAGTAGTTGGCTGACACGTGTTTTTGGGCGGTATGCCTTCTTGCATCTTCTCCAAAATCCAAAGCTATCCCGCAACATGTAGTCCTCCCTCGCTCAATCGGGCAGTGCTTTCATCCCTGACAGCAAAATTGGTATCTTAGATTCTTAATATGAGATAACTTTAAGGCAAATCTTCCCGTCGCTTATCAACACAAATGGTCACCGTATTCCCATAGTTGACAACAGTGTTGTCATCTCTCTTCCATTCATCATCAACGCTTGTCATCCCCATAAAACACGAAAGCCGTTAGCTTTTTCTTAAAAAATCGAGCAATTAATCGTAAAAAACAATGCAAAGCTAAGTTATTTTTTGTTACCTAAATTACCCTCTCATTCTTCCTTACCTTTTACCATCTTCCCCTCCCCCCCATATCCTCCACCTCACGCCGCCTGCCGCCCCCAGCCCCGCCTCACCCCATCCCGACCCTGTCTACCCCCTCTGCCCCGGTCTCCCCCATCCCCACCCCAGTCTCTCTCCTCCTCTCGCCCCGTCCCCCGCTGCCCGTGGCCGAGCCTTACCCCATCCTGCCGCCCCCCCACCCCACCCCACACCACCAAATCTCCTCCCGCCGCCATCCCGCCCCTGGCTCCCCCCGGCTACCAGATCTCCTCCGCCACCCCATCCATTGCCGGCCTGCCTGAATCGGTTGATTCTTGCCAAGTCGACTTGGGGTGACAATTGGCTCGGATCAGCCTAAATTGGCCGATTCTTGGTTCATTTTTTTACCCAAATGATTCCTCTGTATTTTGACTTAATTTTGCACCAAGTCGAGTAAAATTGGCCGATTCCGAGTCGAATCGACCGATTTTTACTATTACGCTTCATATATAAATTAGGAGGAACAGATTCTCCCATTCAACAAGAACGACACCATTGAAAGACGTCCATATATAGGATATTTTGGGCAAATGTTGGCCCAACAGGTATTGAGACTATTATCAAGCTAAATCATTTTTTTTGAAGAATATAATTATTTTTTATTGATATCAAGGCAATTGGCATTTTATTTGTTAACATGTTTTAGTATAATTATAAGCGTTAAAAAATTGAACAGTAAATAGTTCAATCATATAAGATATTAATCTGAAGCTCCTGTAACCTGCCCTGCCACTATCTCGCATGGATACTGCTGTTGCATCATTAATGTCAATGTTCAATGGTTCCACGTCCACACACACACACAATATACTTAATATCAATGTGAACGTGAGAACGCACGAGTTTGAATTTCAATGCAACATTTTTTATGCCATCATTTTTAATGATACGATCATCACAATAATGTTCCCAAAATATTTGGCAACTCTCGCTGGTGGAGAACAATACGAAAGAACACTCGGTGATAAGTTATGTCCCCACCTGCTAAAGAAGAAGTCATTATTCTCTCTTGAAAAAGGAAAATAAGACATTATATAACCTGGCCCGCCATTATTCCATCACTGCACAGAAGCAATAATATGCATGTCTTTTTCTGCTGTCATCATCATCAATGTTGCTCAATTCCTGTATATTTAGAATGTCCGAGGGTGGATCTGATTGCAGCAGTGTCACCAGGTAATTAACCAGCAAGCAATGAGCCGCCACCGCTTGCTATTCGCCTTCCATCTTTCCTTGCTGCTCCTTGCAGCAGCAGCACTCACCAGTGCTAATGTGAAAAATGTGAGCACATATTATAGTAAATCAACTTGAGATGGTTTTCTAATATTTTGCATATTAGCTAGCATTGGCTTAAATTACTACCAGGAAAGAGAATTAGCTATCATAATTAGTATTTGTCGTACCGGTTTAAACACTTGATTAATATAGAGCTTAAAGATGCAGGTGTACATTGTTTACATGGGCGAGAAAAAACATGACGACCCTGCACAAGTAGAGAAGTCTCACCACCACCTCCTGGCAACTTTTCTAGGAAGGCAAGCACACAGTACATTAACCACTAGCTTCTAATTTTACATCTACAATTTTGATTTCGATTCTAACATAAATCATCTCTTCCTTCAAATACGTACCCAGCAAAGCAGCTGCTGCGGAGTCGATTCTGTACAGTTACAAGCATGGCTTTTCGGGGTTTGCGGCCCATCTCACCGACCCTCAAGCTCGTATCATTGAAGGTACGTATGCTCTGCTAGCAGCAAGTGTTCACTGTTTACAATCAACCTGCATGTTTTAACAATTCATGCTCATATATATATATATATACAATGAATGAATGCAGGGCACTCAGACGTGGTTCATGTAGTCCCTAATCACATGTTGAAGCTGCACACTACAAGGAGCTGGGATTACCTCGGCCTTCCTCTCTCCACTGCTAAATCGACCCTGGGCGACACCCTCCTCACCCAGAGTCATGGCATGGGAGAAGACGTTATCATCGGCGTTATAGACACAGGTCTAGCTCGAAGTGTTTTTATTTGTAATTAGACTTCTTGATTTTCACATTAATAGCCAGTCAATCAAAAAACTTATTTTCGAAAACAAAAAACCAAATCAAAGCCATGAAAATAATCTCTCTTCCACACATGCAAGCTAGAATAATAATGATATATCCAAAATTTTTCAATTTGGGCTAATTAACTTATTAGGCCAATTTGGAAAATAAAGCTTTCTCAAACCTTAATTATATTCAATTAGCGTCTTCTGTATATACATATACAACTGATATATGGGCAAACCAATAGGAATTTGGCCAGAGTCGCCGAGCTTCGCCGACGATGGCCTAGGGTCAATACCACCCAGGTGGAAGGGCCGATGCGTGGACGGCGAACACTTCAACTCCACGCTCGTCTGCAACAAGAAGCTCATCGGCGCCCGCTGGTACGTCAAAGCCTTCTTGGCCGAAATTGCCGGCTCAACCAGCGGCGTCGCCGCACGACGACGACGACAACCCCTTCGACGACGAATACTTGTCAGCCCGGGATGCCGCCGGCCACGGCACGCACACAGCATCGACTGCGGGGGGATCGCCGGCGGCCGGCGCTAGCAGCGACGGCGGGCTGGCGCGGGGGACGGCTAGAGGCGGCGCCCCAGCGGCCCGGCTGGCCATATACAAGGCCTGCTGGGTGACCGGCAGCTGCGCGTCGGCGGACGTGCTCAAGGCCTTCGACGACGCCATCGGCGACGGGGTGGACGTGCTGTCGGTGTCGCTGGGCAAGTCCGTGCCACTCTTCTACGAGTTGGAGCTGCAGAACGGGCTCACCATCGGCGCCTTCCATGCTGTGGCAAGGGGGGTCGCGGTGGTGTTCGCCGCCGGCAACGAAGGTCCCCAAGCCGGCACCGTATCCAACACCGCGCCGTGGACGATCAGTGTGGCCGCCACAACCATGGACAGGGCATTCCCCACACGCATTACCCTTGGAAACAACCAAACCATATTGGTAATGGAAAACACCCTCATCTTCACCTTACTTTGTTGAATAAAAAATTTTGTTGAAATGTAAATTATATACTATCAAAACTAATATTTACAAAAATTAGGTGGACAACCTATTTTAAAAATAAATTCTAGTTTTATATACATCCTAATGAATAATTAGATCATAATGATTTGATATATTTTATTCAAAGATAGTATTCTAAATTGAGTAAAAAGATACCGTGATGATTTGATTTTTTTACTATATTTTGATTGATCGGTTGAATCTTCTACTTTTTACCTTTATTAAAAAAATTAATTTTTGATTTTCTATTTTAATAAAAACTAGTCAGTTTGTCTATATGATACACAAAATTTTTTTATTCCAATTGTATATTATTCCTATATATATAAACATTATTAAAATTATTTCTATAGATATCTGTGTTTATTAACTCATATTTTCTTCCTTTATATATGCAATTTAATTAATGAAAATTCAAGAATAATAAAAATATGCGCGTTTATCAACTCCTATTTTCCATCTTTATCATATTTATAATTAATTAATTAAAAATTATGAAAATAATAAAAATACATATCTCCCAAATTAATATTTAAAAATATAGAAATTTCCAATTATCTTAAAAAGATTTGAAAAAATTCTCAAAACAGGTATGAGATCAGATTGCACTTATCTTTTACTTTATCTCAAAATATTGTATCTTATATTATTATCACAACCAATCATAATCCCTCATTAAAAATTAAGAACACTTATCAAAATTTATTCTCTTGTCAGATATATAACCCTGAAAGAATGTTAAATTAGCTTGATAAATTAACAATGGCTAATTTTCTTTAATATTTGTTCAGGTGCCGAGGTAAGCTGTTTAATCATTGAAACTTTGAACTTTTTGGTACAGGGTCAGGGAATGCTGTCCGGAAAAGATATTGGTTTTGCTAAATTGAAGTATTATCCAAGCACACTGCTGATAGCAAGTGGAGGGTAAGACTAAAAACTCATCTTGTAAGGAAATGTTGTTCTTAAAAAATAATATCTTCGGATATATATTACTATCAAATTCATATTCGGGATTGGTGGCAGTCGGTGTAGCAGCTTGCCTAAGAATGAATCGTCCATGGCTGGAAGCATTGTGCTCTGCTTTGGCAGCTCCCAGGCTGGTATGACAACCGTCAAAGAAAGTGGAGCTCTTGGTGTCATTATAGCAACAGATCGTTCTCTTGTAAGTGTCAGAGCTTGTGTTGGATGCACCATGCGTTTTTGTGGATTATGAGGTCGGAACCCAAATTATCAACTACTACTACTCTTCAAGGT